>JACEFZ010027609.1:0-275606 GCA_014155875.1 Cepaea nemoralis | reverse complement strand
ATATTTACTAATAGACACTCAAATATATGCCAGCCTCAAACATAAATTTACTAATAGACACTCCAGGTGAATGTGGTCATCATCATGCCCGTCACCTTTACGTGCACTGATATTTCCCGGTGCCTAATTCTAGAGCTAGCCCACTAGCAGAGTTGATAGCCAACAGCGCTGGTAATATCATTAGCACGGTCTGGCGCGGGTTCGAATTCTGAGCTCGTCGTCAGCGGAAGTTTATAGTGACATGCTACATACATACTGAAAGCCATCACAGCAAGCTTCTACGTCACCACATGATAGTATCAATTGACACGTCACAACACGCTAGAAGAACCTAGCTGAAGTAAAAGGCCCGTTTCTTCGCACTTAGCTGATCTGGGTGCATGATCTGGCGCCTTGTGTGTATAGACAAGTCAACACGTGGAAGTTTATGTGGCGCCGACACCTTTATTCCCCAGAACATATCCCTGTGCACACTTCACTTAAGCCTGGGTCGATTAAGGCGCATAGGTTAATTTTACAATCCCTTGCGATGTCGAACTCATCACTACCGGGTCGGTAGGGAGGCCAGCTAGCCACTGCTCCACAGCGGCTCTCCTGACTTGGGATGTGAATACAAATTTGTTGCATGAGCTGTACAAGACGTAACAACCAACACCAGCATTGTATGTGTGTAATGTACTAGCCAAGTTTACGTTCAGTAGTTTGCCACTGCTTTCAGAACGACAGGCGCAGATACTATTGGTAAACATCAACACAAGAGGGTCTGCTTCCAAATCGTCTGTACCTAATTTCGAATCCTGTATGACGGATTTCGAGTCGCACCACAGACGCTGGCACATGGGATATGCACTAAGTGATGCTGGAGTGTCAGACGACTAGCCAGCGCATCTGTTGGGTTCAACAGCGCCAGCAGTTGTGGGGACACTCACGATGTTCAAGGCAGGCATTTTTAAGACCTCTTAATGGGCTGACAGTTGAAAACACATTAACAGATGAAACAACATTAACAGATGAAACAACATTAACAGATGAAACAATAAACATTTTTGCGTTCTCTCTCTCTTTGAACTTAAGTGTAGTCTATATACGTGCTACAACTTCTAATGCACTGGGCTCATTTTTGCGTGTGGGCTAGATTTCCCTAGTGCCAGTGTCCCTCGCCATCAAGCGAATCCACTCCGACTTCTGAGGTACTTGTTATTTACACTCTAACGTCAAAGACGAGAGGTCAACGGTGTAGTATAACTGACCGGTATTGGGTTTGTATCCGCTACCTCGGCATAAGCTCACCTGAAGTTTATGTGAGAATACCCATATCCACTTGGCAATGCTGATTTCCAAACAACATACTTAATGAAGCTTGAGTTTAGATAATAAATATAAGACAGCTTGATTTTGTGCGAAAGTTGTTTATATGTATTTAATAATAACGTTATCCACGAATACAATTAAAATATAACATATTGAAAACTAGATAACATCTTTTAACACCACTTGTCCTCAGATATGCACACGGAAGGTCGGCAAATACAGTACCAAAAGCAACCGTCAGCGACTAGTCTTGGGGCTAAACAAAGGTGTCTCCAATGAAGAGCTTGGTAGCAACACAGTAAAACCAGTTGCAACAGTACAGTGACGTCTGAACATTTGTATAATGACCACTTCTACGGAGGGCGCTATGACAACCCAGCACAACCATCTACATAATGACGTCTACGATGGTGAGATCATTGCAACCCACTAAAGCCTGTCCCATCCGGATGATGACGTCTGCGATTGAGAGCATTATAACAACCCAACACAGCCGGTCTAATCTGCATAATAACTGCTGTGATGTGTTCGTTAACAACCTACTACTAGTTCAATCACATCAACAAAGGCGTTTCAGATGAAGAATTTGGTACATCATGTCCCATCTGTACAATGGCTGCGATGTATCAATGACAGCTCAGTATAGCCTTTACTACCCACACAGTGAAGTATATTTTCATACGGTGAATTGTAAACAAGTATCAATCAAGCAAGAAAGTGCCGTCTCCCAACTGATTCATCTTCCTCGTAGCGCCGTCTACCTGCCTTGAAGTGTCATGGTCACTGAATTCGGTTAATAGAAAAACACTAATTAACAGTAATATGTCTTGTGCACTAAACATGGACACGTATAATTCTCACTGTTTGATGTGATATATAGTGATTTATATACATATCACCAATAGTCTCTTGTACGTAAAATTGTACAATTTATTCTCTTGTCAGTATTTATACCATAACTATAATTAATTACCTTTGTGGTATTGACCACGTGATCCATTGCGTGCCTACTGGTCTTTATAAATATGGTCGAGGCACCATGTACCCATAATAGGCCTCACGATTATACAACGGTCATTATATTTATAGCTAGTTTGACTGTTATCAACAATGTTAAATTTATAGCTAGTCATACTGTTATCAACAATGTTACATTTATAGCTAGTCAGACTGATGTTAAATTTATAGCTAGTCTGACTGTTATCAGCCGTGTTAAATTTATAGCTAGTCATACTGTTATCAACACTGTTAAATTTGTAGGTAGTCAGCCTGTTGTCAACAGTAGTAAATTTCACTGTAAAACAAAGACAATATACGTGAAAGAGATCATCCTAATTCTCCAGCAGCTAATCCCATGGCATTTGCTCTCTTTGTACTCAAGCGTAGTCCATACACATACACGTGTTGCTACTTCTAGTGCTTGTGGATTAGCTGTCCCTATTACTTGTCCTCCCCCCCCATCAGGCAAACCACTCCGTCTTCTGAGGTGCTTGTAATTTACGTCACCAAGTGAACATTTTAGTCAAACTGACCGGTGTAGGGCTTGATTCCCTACCTCGGTATCAGCGCACCGGAAGTTTAAGAACGAGCTCTCGTATCCATGGAGTCATGTTGACCTGCACCCATCTTAACTCTAGTTTTTTTTTTTTTTTGTCGATGTTAATTGTCATTTGCTAAATACATTTTTTGTCCGCTCCTCTCTCCAATTCTTCACTCCAGACTTCTGCATTAATTAATTATTCATGTGAGCTTCCGAGCCATGTTCACGTCATCAATTACCGGCTTTGAAATACGCGTTTTGTGATGTCAAGGTAAATGGACCGGTTTTATTTGTGTTCATCCATCCAGTGACAACTTGTTCATATATCCAGTGGCTTGTTCTGTGCGAACTTGTTCATAAATCTAATGGCTTGTTCCTTGTGAATTCGTTTTATCCATCCAGTGGCAACTTGCTCTTCCAACTAGTGGCTTGTCCTGTAAGAACTTGTTCATCCATCCAATTACTTGTCGTGTAAGAACTTGTTCATCCATCCAGTTACTTGTCCTGTGCGAACATTGCCATCAACATAGCCATGCCCCTGTATGTCTTTGATTGCTGTAGGTTTCAAGGCGTCTGAACAAGAAATAAGTTTGCCGTTATTTTTCTTCTTGGCAGTAACCATACAGGTCGGTGAACTAAGCCATTATCCCTCTCTTATCCGCTCTCTTCTCTCTCTCTCTCTCTCTCTCTCTCTCTCTCTCTCTCTCTCTGTATTTCTTTCTTTCTCCATCTCTCTGAGGGCGAGAGAGAGAGAGAGAGAGAGAGAGAGAGAGAGAGAGAGAGAGAGAGAGAGAGAGAGAGAGAGAGAGAGAGAGAGAGAAAGTTGCAGTGGTTTTAGTGTGATGTCTGAGGCTGGAAAGTTACGCTAAACCAAATGTGTATAATCAGCTGATTCATGTCAGATGTCAGTCTTCTTTGTTTGTGTTTGTTATTTTAATTTCGAGACATCCAAATTTGGATATTACATTTTAATATTGTGCAGATAAAGTGTGAATTATATTTTCAGAGACGCAAGAACTTAATTTATTCTTGAAAATCAACATTACCTACCAGAAAATTAAGACAGGAATAACGCTGAAAGGTAGATCAAGTATTGGGATCATGTCATAAACAGGAACTACAATTGTCCAACACCATGTTATAATACAAGGTCACATATCCCGTCCTCCTGACTTGGTCACTTTGGCCGCTGATGGACATCGGTTGTCTGACTCCTGGGCAGATACAGTAGATGTGCGTTTCACTGCTCACTGTCTTGACCTGCAGCTGTTGTCATAGGATGCTATAGCCCAGGCTTCCGTTCAAAGTATTGGTTTATGGTCTGGGACTGTCTGGAGCCGGGACTTAGGGTACGGCATACTCAAACTCCTTGTCTCGGACGAGCCTGCAGGCATCATCAGACACATGGAGGCATCTGTGGACCGGGACGTCACATTAACGTCTCGCACAGTCCTGCAGGCCAGCGAGCCGGACTTGGAGGGGAAAGATAGCCGAAACGAGTCAGCTCCTGCCTTGATCACCAGCCATCAAGCAATAGCAGCGACTAACGGATAGTACTGTCCTTGACGGAAGCCTGGGATATAGTGTCCTCGCTGTTGCAATTCATGGGCTCAGAAGTCAGCGCCAGACGAAAGCCTTGTTGAATAAAGGGTCAAGCCGGGACCCCACACTTTCCCCGCTGTTGATCTCTTCCAGGCCAGCTCACCTAGATGACCTAGATACAGATCTGTTTCAGCGTTGTTCACAGTCGAAGCTTCCATTTCTGTGTCTGTCAGATTCTATGTGTTATATTAGAACGTTCATGTCAAACATAAGAAATAGAATGAAAGAATGTCATTATCATCATGTGCCATGCCGATAAGCGTGCGTGACATGTTTCGCTATTACCCACGACCACATTTCTTGGAGCAGGTTCTGGGGTGTCTTGATGATGACATGTGTCCAATTCATCCAACTATTTGTATGTGTCCAGCAATGGACGAAAGTCATTTTGAAGGAAGAATCCAGAATCCATCCCCGCTGGTGGTCTGCTCTATGACAACGACAGTAGATTCCCTAAGTAGATACAGATCTTCAGTGTTAGAATTATCACACTGTTTTTGCTCTCGACCATGTATAGTTTATTACACTCTATAGCATGTTAACATTTACTTATAAATAAAAACAGAACAGGTAGAGTTTGAAAAGACTGGGAGGAGAGACAAACACGTCAAAGAGAAATAGACAAAGTCATTGATCGATATTCTCTGACCACCAAATCCTCCGTGCTCTTTTCTAGAAAATATTGTGGCCCTAGAACTGCTACGAGTCTTGTGTGACATACAATTGTTGAACTTACACTTTCATGCCCGATCTGAGATGCGTATGGCATGTAAACAGATCTGCTTAAAAAATAATGAAAAGCAAAGATGCAGATGGCGATTTGGAAGCAGACTCTTTGCGTTGCCTTTCATACAATGGTATACATGCCGGTCGTTCATAAATTAATGGCGAATTACTGAACGCAAACTTGCCCAGAAATCACAAACAGCTAAATAATACTAGCGTTTACTGCTACATCCTGTAAAGGATAAGCAACTGACATTTTCAAGTCTAGTCGTTACTAGCCCCGTCGCCTCTCTTTATGGCCGCTCCAGGTCATTCTTGATTTATAGGATATCTTAATGCTTGATGGCTGTTCTCCCTGACTAATTTCAATCTTTCCCCACTCTGAAGGTGACATCTCAACTGTTTAACTACGACTGCTGCTTCATTCACATCCACCGCCTAGTTAGCTAACAGAGTACACTCACAGGCACATCGAACCATTCAGTCCCTTGGAGATCGGATCCCCTCCTCAGTATCTCACTCAGATGTGTAGCTACTGATGACACCAGTCAGTTCTATGTTGTTGATTAATCTTTTCTGGCCTCCTGCATAGAGTCCAGTCTGGTTTCATCGCGTTTCACTGTCCTTGCCGTCTGACCACGATTTTGTTATTATTATTATTATTATGTTTTTTATAATTTCAAATTTTGAAATTTACACATGAATTTTGTGAAGATGTAATGTTCTTTATATGTTGAAAAGTAACATAAAATGAAGTATTACTATATATACACATCATATGAAGTGGCGTGAAGAAAATACACGCTGCTTCATTTGGTGTGAAAGTGTTTGTGTTCATTTTGTTGTGCAAACCAATTTATTTGTTTATAAATATAACTAGCTGACCCGGCGCGGCTTCGCCCAGACCCTCACGGGGATCTATCTATCTATCTATCTATCTATCTATCTATCTATCTATCTATCTATCTATCTATCTATCTATCTATCTATCTATCTATCTATCTATCTATCTATCTATCTATCAATCAATCAATCTATCTATCTATCTATCTATCTATCTATCTATCTATCTATCTATCTATCTATCTATCTATCTATCTATCTATCTATCTATCTATCTATCTATCTATCTATCTATCTATCTATCTATCTATCTATCTATCTATCTATCTATCTATCTATCTATCTATCTATCTATCTATCTATCTATCTATCTATCTATCTATCTATCTATCTATCTATCTATCTATCTATCTATCCTGTCTGTCTGTCTGTCTACCCGACCGTCCGTCTCTCCCTCCGTCTCTCCCTCCCTCCCTACCTCCCTCCCTCCCTGTCTGTCTGTCTGCCTGTCTGTCTGCCTGTCTGTCTAATAATTTATTGGTTGCAGTTAGAAAATTTCGCTTACTGCTAGGATTAGGAGGAGGAAGAGGAGGAGGAGGAGGATGAGGAGGAGGAGGAGGAGGAGGAGGGGGAGGGGAGGGGGAGGGAAGGGGTAGGAGGAGGGGGGAAAGAGGAGGGAGGAGAAGGGGGACGGAGAGGAAGAGGGAGGAGGAGAGGAGGAGGGAGGGGGAGGAGGGGGAAGGGAGCAGGAGTGGGAGGGGGAGAGGTAGGAGGAGGGGAGGGGTAGGAGGAAGAGGAGGGAGAAGGAGGATGGGGAGGAGGAGGATGGGGAGGGGAGGGTGAGGATTACGGAGGAGGAAGGGGAGGAGAGGTGGAGGAGGAGGAGGAGGGAGGGGGAGGAGGAGGAGTGGGAGGAGGAGGAGGACGACGGGGGAGGAGGACGACGGGGAGGAGGACGGGGGAGGAGGTGAGGAGGAGGGAGAGGTGGAGGGGGAGGAGGGGGGAGGGGAAGGAGGAGGAAGAGGGATTCGGAGGACTAGGATTAAACGCATGACTGTAGCGAAAAGGGTCCACCTATTTGAGAAATATGCAACAATTTTTACATATATAGCAGGAGGAGGGGTGGGGTAGGAGGAGGAGGGGGAGGAGGAGAGGAAAGAGGAGGAGGGGGAGGGGGACAGGGAGGAGGGGGACGGGGAGCAGGAGGGAGGAGGGGGAGCAGGAGGGGGAGGGGAGGAGGAGGGGAGGGGGAGGAGGAGGAGGGGAAAGAGGAGGAGGCTGGGGAGGGGAGGAGGAGGGGAGGGTGAGGAGGAAGGGAAGGAGGAGGAGTGGGGAGGAGGAGCAGGAGGAGGAGGAGGGGAGGGGAGGAGGAGGGGAAGGAGGAGGAGGAGGGATTCGGAGGACTAGGATTATAACGCATGACTGTAGCGAAAAGGTCCACCTATTTGAGAAATATGCAACAAGTTTACATATATAGCAATGCTATTAAAAGTTATGTCCCCTCGCTATATATAAATAATAATGTAAATTAAAATATTAAATAATAATAAGTAAATAACTATTTGTACACTAACAAACTATGACAGTTGGCAGCACGGGAGTGAGAAGAAGACGTGTAGAAAATTTCATCTCAATCGGATGGACCGTTCACGAACGCATAAATAACTTACGTACATACAGACAGACATTGTATTTTATATATATATAGATGAGACAAGTAGAACTTTTACTGGTGAAAGTAAACTCCAATGTTTGTGACTGCAAACTGGAGTACAAAAGAGCAAACGAAAGACAGTTATAAATACCTGGGTGGCGTGGTCACATGCATAATCGAGACAAAAACACAAAGCTGATCCAAGATTGATGGTTTGAGATGGTGACCCATGCCCGTCCTCACTTAATAGCAAGACACATAATGTTGATGATGATAGGTGAGAATATCGTTATTGGAGACGATACAGTTATAGTGTGAAGCAGTGTATTTTCACATATGTTAAAAAACGCGTTGTTATGACCTGAGGTGACAGGGTCCATTCCTCGACATCCTTCCTCCCCGAGGATCCCCTGGTACCGAATTCATATGTATTGATCTCCTTCTGAGCCCTGTGATGGTATAAGAACCCATGCCGGCTGTTACGCTATTTCTACTAGCCCCACCCAGTAACTTTTAACTCTGACATGAGTGGGAAGAAGGATTCATGAGAGCGTGTATATGAGTAGTATATTAGGGCGTCCAGACACACATTATGCAACCAAAACCTGGCGGCTGATGGCGGCTGATGGTTTTATGAAGGAAATATGGGGGTATTTTTTGGGAAAATTGTCGACTCGGTAAAATTTTTGGCGGCGTGTGGGAACGGTTTTTTGACGGGTGTTGGCGGGTAAGTTTCTGTGAAAGTAATTAAGGTAAAAGTAGTTGGTGGGAATAGAAAGCGAGGTTGTGAGCACGGATGAGGGAGGGGAAAAGTTATATATTTTGGTTAGAAAGGAGTATATGAATGTGTTAGTATGCGTGGTGTAGTGATGTATAAACTGCCAAGGGTGTGATGGGTCGTGGTTTCTACTCATGGGTTGGATATATGGTGGTGGCGTAGACATAATGTATTAGTATGCGTGGTGAGTGATGTATAAACTGCCAAGGGTGTGATGGGTCGTGGTTTCTACTCATGGGTTGGATATATGGTGGTTACGTATATGAATGTGTTAGTATGCGTGGTGAGTAATGTATAAACTGCCAAGGGTGTGGTGGGTCGTGGTTATACTCGAAGTAAGAGGTGTAGAAGGTTACTATCATCTGAACAGTGTGATAGTAGTGTCTAAGTGAAAGTAAAGGGTGGTATGTAGCTTATTCACTACCATCATTACAAAGGAAATCTTATAAAGTTATAATGGGTATGGTGGTAAGGGGTATTAGTGGTCAAGTAGGAGTGGTATAGGGGTGGTCATAAATGTAATAAGAGGTGTTCGCAGTTATACACTGGTCAAGCAGTGGTCAAGCGGTGGTTAAGTGAGGAAAATTTTAGGGAAATTTTAGGGAAAAGTGATTGTAATGAGATGGTGATGATTAAAGAGTGGTAAATTAGAGGTCAAGCAGTGGTCAAGTGGTCAAGTAAGGAAAATTTTAGGGAAAATTGGTCGTAGTAACATGGTAATGTTTAAATTAGTGGTAAATTGGTGGTCAAGTAGTGGTCAAGTAGTGGTCAAGCAGTGGTCAAGCGGTGGTTAAGTGAGGAAAATTTTAGGGAAATTTTAGGGAAAAGTGATTGTAATGAGATGGTGATGATTAAAGAGTGGTAAATTAGAGGTCAAGCAGTGGTCAAGTGGTCAAGTAAGGAAAATTTTAGGGGAAAAGTGATTGTAACGACATTGTAATGTCTAAATTAGTGGTAAATTAGTGATCAAGTAGTGGTCAAGCAGTGGTCAAGCGGTGGTTAAGTGAGGAAAATTTTAGGGAAATTTTAGGGGAAAGTGATTGTAATGAGATGGTGATGATTAAAGAGTGGTAAATTAGTGGTCAAGCAGTGGTCAAGCAGTGGTCAAGTGGTCAAGTGAGGAAATTTTAGGGGAAAAGTGATTGTAGCGACATGGTGATGCTTAAAGGGTGGTAAATTAGTGGTCATGTAGTGGTCAAGTGGTGTAGCTAGCCAAGTCAGTACGTGAACAATATCTGCTTACTACACGAACACTGCTCACACCAGCCTGAAGCACCTCTGTAGATACCCAAGTCAGCACGTGAACAATATCTGGTTACTACACGAACAATGCTCACACCAACCTGTTTCACTGCTGTAGCTAGCCAAGTCAGTACGTGAACAATATCTGCTTACTACACTAAGCGACTTACAACAGCGGGTTTCACAAAAATAACTCTGTAGATACCAAAGTCAGCCGTGAACTGGTACTGAGCTCACAAGAGACGCCGTCTATTTTATACACTGGTTCTGCACACGACGTAGCTGACGTGGCAGTACGGAGATTGTTGGCGGACAGAGAGAGACTACTGTCCGGGTTAGGTAGGTGGATAGGTAATGGAGATTGTTGGCGGACAGAGAGAGACTACTGGCCGGGTTAGGTAGGTGGATAGGTACGGAGATTGTTGGCGGACAGAGAGAGACTACTGGCCAGGTTAGGTAGGTGGATAGGTACGGAGATTGTTGGCGGACAGAGAGAGACTACTGGCCGGGTTAGGTAGGTGGATAGGTACGGAGATTGTTGGCAGACAGAGAGAGACTACTGGCCAGGTTAGGTAGGTGGATAGGTACGGAGATTTTTGGCGGACAGAGAGAAAGACTACTGGCCAGGTTAGGTAGGTGGATAGGTACGGAGATTGTTGGCGGACAGAGAGAAAGAATACTGGTCGCGTTAGGTAGGTGGATAGGTACGGAGATTGTTGGCGGACAGAGAGAAAGACTACTGGTCGGGTTAGGTAGGTGGATAGGTACGGAGATTGTTGGCGGACAGAGAGAAAGACTACTGATCGGGTTAGGTAGGTGGATAGGTACGGAGATTGTTGGCGGACAGAGAGAAAGACTACTGGTCGGGTTAGGTAGGTGGATAGGTACGGAGATTGTTGGCGGACAGAGAGAGACTACTGGTCGGGTTAGGTAGGTGGATAGGTACGGAGATTGTTGGCGGACAGAGAGAAAGACTACTGGTCGGGTTAGGTAGGTGGATAGGTACGGAGATTGTTGGCGGACAGAGAGAAAGACTACTGGCCGGGTTAGGTAGGTGGATAGGTACGGAGATTGTTGGCGGACAGAGAGAAAGACTACTGGCCGGGTTAGGTAGGTGGATAGGTACGGAGATTGTTGGCGGACAGAGAGAGACTACTGGCCGGGTTAGGTAGGTGGATAGGTACGGAGACTGTTGGCAGACAGAGAGAGACTACTGGCCAGGTTAGGTAGGTGGATAGGTACGGAGATTGTTGGCGGACAGAGAGAAAGACTACTGGCCATGTTAGGTAGGTGGATAGGTACGGAGATTGTTGGCGGACAGAGAGAAAGAATACTGGTCGCGTTAGGTAGGTGGATAGGTACGGAGATTGTTGGCGGACAGAGAGAAAGACTACTGGTCGGGTTAGGTAGGTGGATAGGTACGGAGATTGTTGGCGGACAGAGAGAAAGACTACTGGTCGGGTTAGGTAGGTGGATAGGTACGGAGATTGTTGGCGGACAGAGAGAGACTACTGGTCGGGTTAGGTAGGTGGATAGGTACGGAGATTGTCGGCGGACAGAGAGAAAGACTACTGGTCGGGTTAGGTATGTAGGAAGGTGGGTATGTAAATATCTATGTATGTAGGTAGGTGGGTGTGTAATTATGTTTGTATGTAGGCAGGTAGGAAGGTGGGTATGTAAATATGCATGTAGGTAGGTAGATAGGTGGGTATGTAAGTATATATGTAGGTAGGTAGGTGGGTATGTAATTATGTGTGTATGTAGGCAGGTAGGAAAGTGGGTATATAAATATGTATATAGGTAGGTAGATAGGTGGGTATGTAAATATGCATGTAGGTAGGTGGGTGTGTAATTATGTATGTATGTAGGCAGGTAGGAAGGTGAATATGTAAATATGTATGTGGGTAGGTAGATAGGTGGGTATGTAAATATGTATGTAGGTAGGTGGGTGTGTAATTATGTATGTATGTAGGCAGGTAGGAAGGTGAATATGTAAATATGTATGTAGGTAGGTAGATAGGTGAATATTTAAGTATGTATGTACGTAGGTAGATAGGTGGGTATGTAAATACACAGTCAGATAAGTACACATTATTTATTTAATGCCTAGCACATTTATTACTGCCATGTTCCAGGCCATATTAACAACGTTTAAATCTGTGGCACACCCCTATTTCCTATTTACCGACATCCATTGTATTAGGATCCAAACCTACGATTAATTTGGCGCTGACTCTATTAATAAGCAAATATTATGAGACAAACAAACCAACAAACGGACACCACAGTTGCATGATATCACAGGCCAGAATAGTCTTGACCCAAGCAGTATCCAGCTTCTTGTCCCTTGTTAGTAACCTGGTTTTTACATAGAAATGCAACAGATTATTTTCTTGTTTAATATTTAATTCCACCGCTTTCCAATTTGTTTCATATTTCATATTTCTGTGTCACCTAAGTGGAAGATTCTGGATTTCCTCTACTACAAAAACTAAATTGTATTATAATAATCCCAAATATAATAAAAGAACATCAACAACAGACTAATAATAACTTCAAAATCACCATACAAAAAGTCCATTAACAATTAATACTTCTTAATTCATAATTTCATTGGGAGAAGACGCGTATTTTTATAAATCGTCAGTACCAAAGACGGGTACTTTCGATGATTTTTGGTAAAGCTATTGTTTTGTTTTTCTGTTTTTCATTTGCGTTATTTTCACGTGGAAGATCAACAAATGAGTTTAATTAGCGGGTAATACTTTCAGCAAATAACATTATCCAGCACAGAATAAGTGCTGAAAAATAAATGAAACGGAATTATTGCATAGATACACTCGAGCGAATGGACGAGAGTAACTTTAACTCTTGTTTAATGTTGCACTTGTTTATATATGTTGTTTTTTTTTATGTATACATAACAGTTACTAGAAGTCCACGTGAAAAAATCCCGGCTCTCGCCGGGGTTTGAACGCGGGACCTCCAGCACTCGAGGCGGACACCATACCTCGAGACCACTCATTTTGGAAACGAACGATGCTACAAAAATGATGTGCTTGGGTAGGAATGTTGTCCACATTCCATTCTATGTGTAAACGCTCTTTTATTTGTAGCCATTGGTGACAGTTATATATTGCTGCCCATAAACTTATTATTGGTAAATTATTATTAGTAGCTAAGATCGTCATTAACACACGCCTGATTCGAGATTCTGGTAATCGTGTCAATTTTTGGCTCAATATCAACTTGGAGAAGACTGTAGTTATGTACCAGCCAGCTCCAGGGAATAATCACACTGTGCCGAATATCAAATTGAATGATCATAGACTAAGTGTTGTGGACAAATTCACCTATCTTGGCAGCATTGTGTCACAAGCTGCCACAATTGATGATGAAGTGAATGCAAGAATCTCCAAGGCCAGCGCGGCCTTTGGCAGACTGTACAAGAATGTATGGGACAGAATTGGAATAAGCCTGCAAACAAAGCTAAAAGTTTACAGAGCAGTTGTATTATCCACACTGCTATATGCTTGTGAAACCTGGACTGTTTATCAGCGACATTAAACCACTTCCACACAGTCTGCCTTAGGAAGTTACTGAAGATTAAATGGCAAGACAAGATCCCAGACACTGAAGTCCTAGAAAGAGTATCCATGCCCAGTATCCACACTCTACTAATGAAGAATCAGATTCGCTGGGCTGATCACTTGACTCGCATGCCAGATCGCAGGCTCCCTAAACGAATTTTTTACGGCGAGTTAAATTGTGGTAAACGCTCCCAAGGCGGCCAGAGGAAACGCTTTAAAGACACTGAAAATCTCACTGAATGCTTTTGGAATTCATTATGACACCTGGGAGACTGCAAGAGCTGTGAAGAAAAGGCAGAACAGAAAAACCACTGCAGGAAATCCTCCTATAGAAACTTCAAGCATTCTTTGTCCACATTGTCAAAGAACATTTCGAGCCAAAATAGGCCTTATCAGCCATCTTAGAACTCACGGCTCCATACCTTCAACCCCACTGGATGAATTGAATGGTCATCATCATTCTTGATGGACAAACAACAACAATCGTATCAGATGACGCTCTTTTGTTTGTAGCAATTGGTGAAAGTTACATTTTGCTGCCCATAAACTAATTATTGGTAAATGAATGCTTCCTTTTAATTTCACATTCACGTTAGGGATTTACAAGACATCAACATTCTTCAGCATGGTGCTCTTCTAACTTTGCCAGGATAACCTCTAAATTCGGCCTACTACTAACGATTCACGGCCTACAAGTGACATTTAGTGTTCGAAACGGAAAATCCTAGTTGTTTTCTTATCAACATGAGAGCCATCTTTGAGAAATGCAGGAAGTGCCATGTTATTTTCATAGTTATTGTGTAGAGTATAGTAGGGCCTCGACTGTGTTCAATATTAGAACTTGTGGAATAACCTAAGAGATATGGGGTTTGCAGTACATAAGTTCCACTTAATTGATCATTATATCATGAAGAACAAGCAGCTGTCAGAGTATGTAGTGAAATGTCAAACTGGTTTGAGCTACTAACGGAAGTAAGACACAGCTGTATTCTCTCTCCCTGTGTGTTCAACGCCTGTGCAGAAAAAAAAAAAAAAATTTTTTCCGCGTTTCTATCCTGTTTCAGGATATTGCGGTCAACACCAGCATCTTTCAGCTGTATGTTGATTCCTAGGCTTGATTACGCTCATCAGCACGCCACGACTTTCAGAGCGACCGGCTCCATACTCTCATAAGTCACTTTTGCGATTCGAACCACTGCTAATTCTCGTCACGTGACGCGACGAGAGTATTCGGGGTTAGCGGAGAAAGCTGCTAACCCCTCGGCCATGGAGCAGGCACTGTGCAGAAAATGAAATAAGAAAAGTAAAAAATGATGAGAGTAGTGATAATTTTGATCCATTTATGCGAGTAATTCGTGGAAGTCAATTTCCAGAACTGATATAAGCTGATGACAGGGTTATTCCTTCAAATAGTCCTTAGCGATTAAACAAGTTTACCATATTTGTCAAAAACATTTAGTGACAATAAAAATCTCTCACCACGGCCAACATACAAGTTTCTATGTCCTTTACCATTTCTCCCACGCCGTGCATTATCATGCTCAAAGTGTCTTCAATGTCCTGTGTCCATCTTCGTGTTAGTCGACCCCGTGTTGGTCTTCCTAGAATCACACCTTCCATCTCCGTACATTCCACACCACTGGAACTTTTCGTATGGTCAAAGTATTTCAGTTTCCGAGACGTGACGTTATTTATCAGCCAGATTTGTTCGATGTTCAGATCTTGTATAATGTCACTATTTCTCTTCTTGACGTTTTTCTGTGACATATAAACTCAACAGCCACGAGTTTCTTGTTTAGTCATTGCGAAGTGGTCCACAGTCTACATTCATGTATTGCCACAGAGAATTCTCAAACATGTTACTTGTTTTCTCATGAAATGACATAGACTCTTAATACCTTTCAACCGCTGCATTGCTAAGGCCAGTCTACGTCTGTCTTCTCTTGAGTAGTCCCTAACTGTTGTTGATTATAAAGTCAAGCAATACAGAGTTTGTGTCATTTTCAATTTCTTCAATAGCATTCAAGCTAATGGTTACATTCTTGAACAGGTTTATATTAATTTGGCATTGTCATAACATCCAGTGAAGATGATGTGTAGAGAATATATCAAGAATCGTTACGTCGAAAAAGCATGTCGTGTATTGAGAAACATACATAAAAATAAATACTCTTGATCACAATTCAAACATAGAATAACGTTCTATCCGAAGCTACTACTACTGTATGTATCTGAGATATGAACACTATCAGAAAGTTTGAGAAACACGCAATGACAGTAAAAATGTAGACATGTAAGTAATGTAATTAACAGTCCCGTTTACACTTTACACACCCAAGACGGATTGAACACATGAAACAAGACGCATTTTTTCTAGACGTCACTCTGTGGGTGCTGTGGTCGGTATCATACCGACCGCCATTACTCCCCGAGACATTTCCTGGTACTCATTTTCAGCTGGGCCAACCAGGGAGCCCACGTCATTTGTCTTTATAATCGATATTGCTGTGAGTCGGATGGGCCCCATGACAAAAGTAGCGCCTAACAAGCATATGGCTTCCGAGAAAACAATGCAGATAATGATATGTTCAAAATAAAAGTATGCTTAATCAGGAGAAATTAGATACAGACTGAAGATTTTATGGACAAGTTATGAGGTGAGGAAACTTTGAAAACTAATTGACATTGGCCAATAGGATTATTAAGAGGCAAATTGAGAACAAAGAGTTAAATAACTCGTTAGCTTGGCTAAATATAACAGGGTCATTAACACACGCCTGATTCGAGACGCTGGTAATCGTGTCAGATGACGAAGCATCATCGACCACGTTTACTAGCATGGCACATGATGATGATGATCGTCCATGATGATCTGCACGCCACCTGATGATGATTTTGAGCGCTTTGGTACTCAATTCATCATAATCAAAATCATTATGTCGGAACGTAGTATGGACGTCTACGTCTCTCCACAGACCCCGGTTCTTGATGCTCTGGGTCATTGTTATTGATTTTACTTAATTAGTAAATACAATTATCTCGTTGCTTGCTTTTTTTTTTTACTAGCTCAAATGACCTCAAGAAACTAGGGGAAATTACGTGCCTGAGTTCAGCGCCCTAACAATTTTATATAACATTTAAATTAACATTCAAACAGTAAGGTTTGAAGTTGGAAAGAAATGAGCATGATCAAATAAGTTCAAATTACAATCCCGTTTTTACTGTGCCACATCGCTAATCTTTCTTTCTTTCTTTCTTTCTTTTTTTTTCTTTAACGTTGTCCACACTGAAAACTACTCAGCAAATGTAAAACAGAAGGCGGAGATGAAACTAAAAATATATAAAGCAGAAGAGACTGTTGATTATTAAAGTAAATATACCCATGTTTTCCTCGAGGGGAAACGAATTAAACTGTTTGATGAAAGATAAAACTTCTTGTGATGATTAAGCATTAATTTAATATAGTGCTTTCTGTGCCTTGCACCTAATTCTGTAAATGCCTGTCTGGAATATTAATAGTTCACCTATACTGTTTAACATACAGTTGAAAAGACCGACATGAAGTAGAAATATTAAGAAGGAGGAAGAGGAAGATGTGGATGAGGAATAGGAGAAGTAGGTGGAGATTTGCTTGGTTGGTTGGATGAATTCTTTGTAAATTTCTTAAGGCCGATGCATTGACGTTCAAGTCATTTGAGCCACGAAAATGGCTTGCGAAAAGACCGTTGTAGTTTTTCATTCCGACCTGTTACCAAGGTACCAACTTCAAAAGGAATGTGTTGCAGGCCTCTCCCTCCACTCTAGAAGCTAAAGAAACGAGGAAGCGTGTGAGACCGTTACTGAAACGTCACAGCCGATGAAAGGCATACTACGATGCCTGCCACCAGATCATGATTCAGCACAACACATGAACTGACTGAAATTAGGCCTTGGTTGGTCAGGTTTTGTGTTTTAGACTTTCCATTGCTAGCAGACTCCAACCCAATGCCCAAGGAGTGGAAAAGAAGGAAACTAATACAAGATTAGTTTCTTCTACAAAATGCGCAATGATCACTTGCCACTGACAGCATAGGTAAAGTGAAATATTCTTTCACTGATTCAACGACACTGCGTAGAGTTCATACATTGTCTTGCTTAAAGTGTTCACGTTTTTCTGTTCTCTCCATGGAATGTCGCGAATGCAGATTGTCCTGTTCATTAATATTTCGATGGTGATTAATCTGTCAATAGACTCATACATGGACTCATAGATGGACAGAAGATTTATTCTGGGACAACAGGGGCAATAGACCAACATTATATAATACTCAAGATGGACCCAAAATATTAAAGGTTGAAGTAGAAAAGGCTATTAAAAAGATGAAAAAAGGAAAGGCTGCAGGTCCTGACAAAATAACAACAGAGATGATAAAATACTTATCCAGCTTTGGCTTTGAAACTATCACAGAATTATGTAATGATATATAATACTGTGTACATCCCCAAGGACTTGAAAACATCCATTTTCATCATAATGTCGAAGAAGCCAAGAGCTGTTGATTGTGAGGATTACAGAACTATTACTTAATCAGCCATATAACTAAGATACTACTCAAGTTCATACAAGAAAGAATTCAACATAAAATAGATGAGGAAGTAGCTGAAGAACAATTTGGGTTCCGGAAAGACAGCGGCACCAGAGAAGCAATTATCTGTTTGAGGATGTTAATTGAAAAATATATAAAAGTTCAAAAAAGTATAAATGTTTGTTTCGTAGACTACAAAAAAGCTTTTGATAGAGTACAAAATGAACGACTAATTACATGCCTTCAAGATATAGGAGTAGACGGAAAGGACATCAGACTTATTAGTAACTTGTACTCGGAACAAGTGGCGTCTATTAGATGCGGTAATAATTATTCGTCACCTATAGAGATAAAAAGTACGGCAGGGATGTGTACTGTCCCCAAGCCTCTTCAACCTATACACAGAAAGAATTTTTAAACAAGCTGAAATGCCTGGAGTCATCATCAAAGGAAGAATCATAAACAATCTTAGATATGCTGACGATACCGTGTTACTAGCAGAAAGTGAGCAAGAGTTGCAAGACCTAGTGGAAGAAGTAAACAGGCACACTGCAGAATGTGACTTAGATATTAACATCCAAAAAACAAACACTATGATAATTGATTATGTGGTTGTTTCGGGATTTGAAATTTAAATATTGAGCACAACCCACTACTGGCAACGCCGATCGCATTCTGGTATGAACCTAAGGCCTATCCACGTCAATATGGAAGCACTATACTCGAGTTTCGCCCTCATTTGAGCTCGTCAGTAGTGCATATCCCTGACCGGATCCGGAAACAGTCCCGGATCTCGCGTGTGAAGCAGGTTGTGACTATGATAATTAGCAGTGAAAAGGAAAGGTCATCAATGAACATCACAGTAAATGGGCAGATACTAGAACAAGTAACAAGTTTCTCTTATCTTGGACATATAACAGATGATGGCAGAAGTGAAATGGAAATCAAAAAGAGAATAGAAATGGCCAAAAATGCTTTCAACGGCATGAAATCCGTATTAACATCTAGAGAGATTAATAACGCATTAAAAATGAGAATTGTCAAATGCTACGTATATTCAACGCTACTGTATGGCTCGGAAGCCTGGACATTGAACAAGCAACTAGAAAGTCGCATAGAAATCCTGGAGATGTGGATATACAGACGAATAGGTCGTATTTCATGGAAACAAAAACAATCAAATGCAGAGGTCCTGGAAAAACTGGGAATGAAGAGAGGGTTGATGAAAGAAATAAAGAGTAGACAAGTGAAATATTTTGGCCACGTTAAAAGACGTGATATTCTTATAAAAACCATACTGGAAGGCAAGGTTGAGGGCAAAAGCGAGCAAGAGGTAGACAACGATACAAGTGGGAGGATAACATCAAGAGATGGACGAACATCAGCCTGACAGAATGTACAGTCAAGGCAAGAGACAGACAGTGCTGGAGATTCATTGCAGCCAACATTCACTGTCGAGACGGCACCTGATTGATTGATTGATTGAGACTCACACGCGCAAGTTAAAGAAAGCACACACACCTGATGCACATTTCAAAAGAATGCGCGTAAAAGTATACAACCGTAACATTTAAAATTGCAAAAACCTGCCTGTGTGTTCAAAAGGGCGTGATAAACGTTTACAAAACAATTGAACCGGAATGTAGACCAGCCATGAATTAATCATTTGACCTGGTTAGACGGGTGAAGGGTGACTATAACAATACACTAATGCAACTTCGTTTGATGTTTATCAAAAGGTCGATATTTCTTTGAAAAAAGCATCGAATTACAAATAACGACCATGAGATGAACAGTGCAGATATTCCCCCGCTGACGCAATGATACCGTCATTAGCAGTAACATACCAGTTGTATGTAGTTTTACCATACTCGGGCAGCGCCTGGTTCACCGTTGGAAAGGAAGTGTTTATTCACATCTCTTAACTGTTTGATGGATCAAGGTTCATAAATCGGATACAAGATGTCTTAGGGAAGAAAATCTGATAATCACACAAACTGGTCACTTCCAGTATATACGGGAACTGTTGTAGCGTAGTTGCTAGACGCTCGCGTGCCGGTCTCATGGGTTCGAATCCGCATATAGGCGGATTATTAAAAAAATTGAACAGGGTTCCCAAGTCGACCCAGCCTAAAATTGGTACCAGGAAATGTCTTGGAAAGTAAAGACGGTCTACGTGATTCTGACTACGTCACCCATCGAGTGGCGGTTGGTCTAAAAAATATATGACAAGTACGACATGCCCAACTGAAGCTTCAGTAGCTCAGTGGCTTGACTCTTGCCTATCGACCCGGTGGTTACTAGTTCGAATCCGGATCGAGCTGGATATTTTAAATTGACCTGGGCTCCCATGTCGACCCCGTGTAAAGGTCTTGAGGAAAACGGTCTGCTTTATATTGATCACATGACCCCTGGAGTGGCGGTCCATCTACCACTGCGCTTTAAGGTGTGTAAAAGGATCTGTTACTTTATTATATCTTTATCATATACACCTACACATAAAGACATGGACAAGTGCATCACAGAAGAAAATGTGTTCGTCTGACAAACGTTGTCCTATGAAAACATTTGGAATACATTTCAACAAATGAAAGTTGTTGACTGAATCAAGGTTTTCGAAAGATCAATAATACAGGACAGTTTTGACAATTCAGTGCTAGACGCTGTAATGCCAAAAACACCAAACAGAGCAAACAATCCGTGACTGTGAAAATCACAAAAGCAAACACCGAAATACATTCTGGACACAAGCATATCATTACTTTGCCGTTGCCCTCCTGCGTCGTTTGTTAAGTGGCTGACTTATATTGATTTTCTTACAATCAATAAGGGTTCTATCGATTATATTTGTTCTGTGTTAGAAATTATGATAACATGTTTTGAAGTCGACTTATTTATGGAAATAAATCTACATTTTAGCTATATGTTTGTGTGTTTATGTGTGGTTGATTATAATTGCTATTTATTCACTTATTTTATTTAAAAGTTACAAAGTTATCTACATTCTTTCTTCAATATCATTAATTTCGCAAGTCAGACAGTATTGGCAGATATAACCACACCCTATGTTGTCTTAAGCTTATTGATTGGTCTGTCTCTGATTTTCCCTGTTAACATTTTCGACTCCGGTATTCCTATCGGTAACCCTCTTTCCAATGCCTCTGTTCTAAAATGTTCTTGTCCATCCGTATGCTATCCTCTCCGCAGATTTGTCCCATGTTTATTTAGAGAGTCACATACTACATAACTAATGACAATTTTGAAATGTGGCTATAAAGACGAATTGGTAGAATATCGCAGCAGGAGTAGAAAACAAAGAAAAATCGCAAAGACTGATTTAAGAACATATTACTAAATGAGATCAAGGTCAGATAATGAAAGTAATTTGGCCATATAAAAAGACACAGCTTCTTAAATGATGTACTGGGGAGGGTGAGGAGGGCACGTGCAAGAGGATGACAATGTTACAGGTGGGCGGACAGCATCAAGAGATTAACAGACCAAGTTTATATCAATGTGTCATGAAGACGAGTGAAAGAGGGTATTGGAAACAGACTACAGTCAGCCTCTACAAAGCGGCACTTGGTTGGTTGATTGATTGACTGACTGACTGATTGATTGAAAGGCACTTTTGAGTATCGTAATGCAAACAAAGATGTTTATCAAAGGTGTTCTTTATTGCACTAAGTCTTAGATATGCTGATGTCACGATTTATAAGCATAAAATTAACAACCGCTAAATGATTGCGTGGAGCAAATAAATAGGCGCAGTGTAAAATGTGGAATAGACATGAATATTCACAAATTAGCAATGCAAAGGTGAGGCTACAGAAATGTTTGTTCTGATTGTGCAGAAATGTAAAACAGAAATGAAAAGGGGAATAAAAGCATTTTCACAGCTTGATTTTTAGCTGGATACATTATCTATGGAAACAGGGCCCATAACCAATGAATTATTTTGCGCTGATTTGGTTTGTCATGAATGAAGTGTTATTGGCTTGGCTTCACACACTAAAACATTTTATTCTATTTAGTACTTATTATTATGTGCCGGCTTCGTGGCTTAGAGGTTATGACTTTTCTCCTTAATCTCGTATACTCTCATCGGTAACATGATGCCGGTGAGAATCAGCAGTGGTTCGAAACGCATCGGTAACTCACGGGGTATGTGAGCCGGCCGCTCAGAAAGCAATGGCAAACTACTGAGCGTAATCTTGCCAAGAAATCAACATACAGCTGAAAGATGCTGGTGTTGACAGCGATGTCCTGTAAAGGATATGCAAAAAAAAAACTTATTATGTGACGGCTGGCTGAGTGGCTATAATGCCTGATTCTCCAATAGGAGACCCGGATTCAAATCCTTCAAAACTAGCCAGGCAGCGTTAATTTCTCTGGCTCAAAGACACACCCCACCCCACCCCCCACCCCCACCCCGGGCCACGCATAAGGTACTATATTGGCAGTAAATGACAGTGGCAGTTTATGTAACCTTCAATTAAGGTTTGACAAATATTAGGCACATGTATATTTGGTCAACCACGTACTTATCTTGATATACGTGAACGTCACCGATGGTTGGAAATAACAGTGGTGGAAGATGCGGCAGAGGTCAACCACCACGAAGAGGGACAGGCGACGCTGAAGACACTATCTGCATCAAAATGCATAAGGCAGGGAGACTGACAAAGACTTGAGAATCTTTTCGTTGGGATTTAATGAGATCGATGTTCTGCAAAGGGCGTGCTATATGATGAATCTACTAGCAGTGTGCCTGTTTACAGCAGAGCTGCGAAATGTGCGCCTTTCGGCCGACATATCTGACTTCGTGTTGACCAGGTTAGCATTCCCGAGAATCTGAATGAAACATCCTCGAGAAAGAATACACAAAGAACACTTGGTAAATATGAGGGCATTTTTTAAAAATTGTTTTTTTTTCTTTTTTATTTGCGTAGAAATATTACAGCAACTTCATCCATCTATTCATTATGTGCCATGCCGATAAGCGTGGACGGTCATGTTCTGCCATCTCACTCGCTCACCAGAATCGTGGATCAGCTCCGTGTTTCTGTCTCCACCATGCCATGTGGCCAAGCCATCCAGATATTTAATTCTTGGTCTTCCCCTTGGTCTGTTCCCATCGATCTTGCCAGTTGTCACCGAGTTCTCCAATTTATTTCTTCTCATAACATGCCCAAAAAATGTTGACTGTCTACGTCTAATGTCTCTAATCAGTTTACGATCTTCATTTGTTTCTTGAAGGACTTGTTCATTGGTTTTTTTCTATATGTCCTTGGTATTCTTAGCATTTTCCTCAGAAATCACATTTCCACAGCCATCAGATGTTTTTCAGCTTGTCTGCTCATTGTCCACACCTCACATCCATATAAAAGTACAGGTTCTATGTAGCACTTCAACACTCTTTTTCTCGTTTCAATTGAGCAACTGCTACGGAAAAAAGAAAGAAAAACATGTGAATGCATTGTTTGTGAATATGTGTACATCAGTGGTTTTTCAGTATCATTTTAATCTACATTCACAAGAATCAGGATCCAGACTACACTTCATTAGTGACAGAGATTGCTGTTAATAAGTATGACAATCCAGTTAAAACCTTCCAGATGTGTTGTCTAATATTATGGTTTTCATGTCTACTATAAATTCGTCACACAAAAATATCTCGTAATTTCTGAAATAGAAAGTCAAGCAAATGTTCATAAATCACTAGCGTCCTTGATAACTATGCTGGCCCTTGAAAGCTTATCCAATCTGAATCCAAATATTCTAGTGAGACTCAATTTTAAAGTTACTGTTAATAAATAAAACTTCACCTTTATAAGAAGTTATATTGTCTCTTTTCTTTTGTGATATCCTTTATACGACACCTAAATATCATTTTCTAGTGTTATACTCGCAGTAAAGATAAAGTAAACATGTGGCTATTCTTACCCCGGGGCAACCTTGAAAATCTTTCTCGGCTTTTGTCTATGATCAAAGTGTAGATTTATCTACACTTGATCTGACCAGGGTGCAGAGGCGGGCATCCAAACTGACAAATGTGAATTCACAATCACTGACCACTAACACTGACAGACATACAGTAGGAGTAAGGCCTTTTCAAAAAAAAAAAAAAAAAAAAAAGTTAAAGATAAAACACTTTCACTCTACTCTTTATTTCGGCACATCACTCAAGGAACTGTGTCTTTAATACTAGTACTAACTAGCATGCGTATGTTAATGCACCTGTTTGGTGTTGCTTTCTGAAAAAGCCAATTTTGTCTATTTACCTCATTGTCTTACAACACTTTCTCCGTAATCTCTTTTATCACGCAGAGTCTCGTAGCGGACGAGAGCTGGAAGCGGTTCGACCCCCGCTGGTGACTTGCGGGATAACTAAGCCGGCCGGTCAGAAAGCAATGGCAAACTACTGAGCGTAATCTTGCCAAGAAATCAACAGACAGCTGAAAGATGCTGTTGTTGACAGCGATGTCCTGTAAAGGATATGCGGAAAAAACAAAAAAAAACCTCATTGTCATACAATCTATTAATTCTACATCTGGACCGCTGGCCCATTAACATTCCATTTTCGTAGTCCAAGATACATTTGTGTATCCGGTCACAATGTCTTTTGCATCGGTCCGTTTATGCTCTGTGGCATTCTTCTCAGCGACTGTGCAATTCAGTTTGCTAAGTCTCTAACAATGTCATGACCTCGTTAGCCAAGGCTTTCAAGGTGATGTTAGCCGACCTTCAGTTTGGTGTCTTCACGGTTGGTGCCTCCAGAAAAGTCAGAATGAGAAACTAAAAAGAAAATGATCTCCGGGAACAAAACTATATACGGAACATATAAACAATATAAAATAAGACAAAGTAATGCAGCTTTACAAAACAGAATGGAACATACAGTATGACCGATAGTAGAATTGTTATGTAGCATGCCTAATCGTCCCTGTTTACCTAGAACAGGTGCAATATTTGGTTTTAGACTTTCAATAAAACCCGGATTGATAACCCCAGAAATAGTCTACAATTAAAAGAGATCTCGGCACAAAGTGGTGTCATACCCGGCACATAAAGCACTAACACTCCCTAAAGTTTGAATAAAATTTGGTCTAACTGCGGTAAAGCTGTGAAAATGTAAACAATATAAAATGACACAAAGTAATGCAGCTTTACATAACAGAATTACGACACAAACAGGACGTTGCGGCGACTAGCCTTCATCAGCAAATAAATACATACACAAAACACAACATATAGTCACGGAGAAGACCGTCCGGTGACTACATTAAGGCCTAACGACGGGATGAGAAGAATAAAAAGATGAAAAAATGAGAGCAATGGAGAGAAAATGAAAACTTGAGAAAAAAGTGTTCATACTTATCTCAGAATCCCAAGATAGTGTATTATCCCGAATGTTACCGTTATCTTCTTTTATACACAGTCGAAGGAGTGGGGTGTAGGATGATATAGGGGTGGTGGATGTAACGTTTCAGTGAGCATCCCAGATACATGAGTGGAAGTGGTACATTAAATAAGGAAGGGGTGTGGGTGGAGGCAGGAAGGTAGGTCGGGAAACTGATATTATCTGGGAATGGAAACTGAGGAGTCCCAGTGGACAGTACTTACAAAGAGTTAGTGGATGCCTGTGAATGGATTGGCCCTAGTGAACGAATGTTGAAGAGCAATTAAATGTGCACCCACGTAGGATGGTGATACTAACAAAACTCATAATCTGTACTCCTTTATGTTATTATGAAGCGAGTCCTGAATTTCTGGGTGGACTGATATTGTGAGCGCACATACATACATCTACAGCCATCAACAAACATTCATACAATAGTATACATAGACATGTGCATGGTACATATGGCGAGAGAGAGAGAGAGAGAGAGAGAGAGAGAGAGAGAGAGAGAGAGAGAGAGAGAGAGAGAGAGAGAGAGAGAGAGAGAGAGAGAGAGAGAGGTATCGTTCTTGTCATGTGCCACATGGGGTATACGGAGTAGGACGGTCTACAAATACGAGCCTTCACTCATTCATACTGTTCCCTATGAAATAGGGTCAGTAAGGGTGATTGTTGTACCACGTATTATAGGATAAAATCACCCATTGCTTGTGTTATTGGGGTTGTATAATATCAGATCTCCGTTAATACATATGATATGGGTAGGCACAGAGAAGCAAGATTATGGCAGACCACGAGAAATGATGCTGGATGGATTGCGACGGTGGCATGGAGGAATATCAACGGCAGAGTTGATCCAGAAAACCTTAGACCGAGATCTGTGGAGAGTCATGAACGCCTAGGCCAGACAGCATGGCACATGATGACAATGATCTTGAATTCATCTATGCTTCTTCTCTGCGTCTTTGGGACGTCTGTCTCAATAATTATCTTGACCAGACATTTCATGGATCAGCAGGTGTTTACAACTTTGGGGTAGTATGATCTCTTGTATAGAGGAGTAATATGATCTCTTGTATAGAGGAGTAATATGATCTCTTGTATAGAGGATTAATATGATCTCTTGTTTACAGGATTAGTATCATCTCTTGTTTACAGGAGTAGTATCATCTCTTTAGAGGGTTAGTATAATCTCTTGTTTAGAGGATTAGTATCATCTCTTGTTTAGAGGATTAGTATAATCTCTTGTTTAGAGGGTTAGTACCATCTCTTGTTTAGAGGGTTAGTATCATCTCTTGTTTAGAGGATTAGTATCATCTCTTGTTTAGAGGGTTAGTACCATCTCTTGTTTAGAGGATTAGTATCATCTCTTGTTTAGAGGATTAGTATCATCTCTTGTTTAGAGGATTAGTATAATCTCTTGTTTAGAGGGTTAGTATCATCTCTTGTTTAGAGGGTTAGTATCATCTCTTGTTTAGAGGGTGAGTATCATCTCTTGTTTGGAGGATTCATAACATCTCTTGTTTAGAGGGTTAGTATCATCTCTTGTTTAGAGGGTGAGTATCATCTCTTGTTTGGAGGATTCATAACATCTCTTGTTTAGAGGGTTAGTATCATCTCTTGTTTAGAGGGTGAGTATCATCTCTTGTTTGGAAGATTCATAACATCTCTTGTTTAGAGGGTTAGTATCATCTCTTGTTTAGAAGGTCAGCATGGTCGAATAGGTAAGAACATGTATTCTTAAACATCTGGTGTGCTGATGCTGAGGTTAGGGGTTCAATCCCTACACAGTCAGCTGGACTAAAATGTTGACCTGTCGTCCTTGACTTGGGGATGTTAATTACAAGTACCTCTGAAGTCGGAGTGGGTTTGCCTGATGGCGAGGGACACTGTTAATAGAGAAAGCAAATCCACATGCAAAATTCAGTCTACAGCTACTATAAACAGTCTGTAAGGACTACGCTTGAT
The DNA here is from genome assembly GCA_014155875.1 of Cepaea nemoralis. Classification (NCBI taxonomy): domain Eukaryota; kingdom Metazoa; phylum Mollusca; class Gastropoda; order Stylommatophora; family Helicidae; genus Cepaea; species Cepaea nemoralis. Next base: position 248,385 of record JACEFZ010027609.1, on the reverse strand, counting down.
GCCAAAGCGAGCTAGCGCCCCCTCCCCCCCCCCCCCCCCCCCCCAAATAAAATCTCTTATTCAGAGGTTGAGTATCATCTCTTGTTTAGAGGGTGAGTATCATCTCTTGTTTAGAGGGTGAGTATCATCTCTTGTTTAGAGGGTGAGTATCATCTCTTGTTTAGAGAGATAATATGATCGCTTGTTTAGAAGCTTTATATGATCTCTTGTTTATGATATCTTGAGTGAGCATGCTGGTATAACAGGTCGGATGAGGGTTGAATGCCTGCATTCACCAATCGCTATGGGAGGGAAACTGGCCACCTATTCCTATGTGCACTCAGGTATACCAAATGTGAGGGTCCTAACACTTCCCATCAGTAAAGCAGCTTCCTACTATGAGATTTGTCTCGTGATCTCTGTTAACATTTGGCACAATTACACATCTTGTTTACTACCACTGATGTCTAGGACGTCTGATTCCCATGCATGAGGTCAGCGTGGCCAAATGGATAAAAATCCAGTGTTCTGATGCCAAGATAGCGGGTTCAACCCCTACACCGGTTAATTGGACTAAAATGTTGACTTCTCGTCCTTGACTTGGCGATGTAATCATACAAGCACCTCTGAAGTGGCAGTGAGTTCGCCTGATGGTGAGGGACACTGGTAATAGGGAAGGCTAATCGACACACAAAAATCAGTCTAGTGCACCATAAGTAGTAGCATGTAATGGACTAAGCCTGAGTTCAAAGCAAGCAAGTGTTTAAAAATATTTCCTATACATCATCTCACTGGTGTTGACCTGGCAAATCAATAGTACTTGTAAATATACCAGAGCTAAACAAGACCAAAAGGTACTACATGGGGTAGACAGGTAGAGCTAATGTAGCTCATTTCCTTGCCAGTGTAGTATACTGAGCATGTGCTGGTAGACTTTAACTTGTAGCAACTATGCTACCATGACTCTTGCATTATAGTGTAGAAGAAGGAAAGACTATGAATGAAAGAAACAGTTAACACGAGTTTGCTGTATGAAGTTAAGCAAGGCAACAGATTATAAACAAGATTTATTGGAACACATATGAAAGGGATTAAGAAATATAAGATGTTCAAATGATAATAATCATGATGGAATAAGGCGATGTTAAAAGTCACAATCATATTATGGAAACATAATATTTGTGATACATAATCCTAGTAGAATCAGTAAAGGAAAGTAGAGAGTAAAATATGCTAAGCACTTTTAGATAATGGTACAAGAGAAAGAACTCGGCCATAATGTGAGAGGATTGAGTGTAGCAATTGTTGTACAGTACTTCTTCTTCTTCAGCTTTCCGAGCCATTGAGGTTCTTTGCTGCAAATACAATCCGTCTCCATTCGTCTCTCTGGTGGACCTTCTCTTGCCAGTTGTTGATTCCAAGTGCTTGTAGGTCTGTATATATATTATCTCTCCACCGTTTTCTTGGTCTACCTCGGGGTCTACGGTCATTTATTTCCTGAGTGTAAGCGAGTTTTGTTTCCATATTATCTTCCATTCTTTCTATATGCCCCAGCCATTGTAGTCTATTAGCCTTCATGATACCAGTGATTAGCGGGGACTTAAACAGATCATAAATGTCTTTGTTACTTCTTCTTTTCCACTCTCCACTTTGTGTATCCCTAATAGGTCCAAAGATCCGTCTTAAAATTTTGTTCTCAAAGGTTTCTAACAAGGCTTCGTCTCCTTTCGTTGTACTCCAGGTTTCAGAGCCATACAGCACAACTGGTCTGATCAGTGTTTTGTATATTGTGATTTTGGTGTTACGAGATAGCGCCTTTGATTTTAGTAGATGTTGTAGTGCATAGTATATCTTATTTCCAGAGTTGATTCTAGTTTGTATTTCTTCCCTTATGATGTTGGAGCAGTTGAAGATTGTACCCAGGTATTTGTATGTTTCCGTTCTTTTAATGGTCATATTATCTATTTGTATGTGGCCAGAGTTTTTAGCCATTCCGTCTCTTGAAATTACCATATATTCTGTCTTATCTTGGTTGATAACCAGCCCCATCTGTTGGGCTTTTTCCTTTAAGTGAGTCAATATTTCCAATGTCTTTTGTTCACTTTGCCCTATAATATCTATATCATCTGCATAACCAAGCAGCTTGGATGTTCCTCCAATATCACATTCCTCCTTGATCTTCCTTACAACTTTCTCTAGAGCCAGATTGAAGAGTAGCGGTGATAGTGCATCACCCTGTTTCAAGCCAGATGTTATTTGGAAGGGGTCTGATTTCCTGCCTTTATATGTTACTATATTATAAGTATCTTCCATGCATAGTTGGTCATGTTGATTAACTTCCTTGGTATTCCAAATTCCTGCATAGCATTCCATAGACTATTCCTATGGACACTATCATAAGCCTTTTTAAAATCCACAAAAATGTTATGGAGATCTCTTTTATATTCCCAATGTTTCTCGGCTATTTGTCGTAAGATAAATATCTGATCTATTGTTGATCTGTTTTGTCTAAAACCCGCCTGGTAGTCACCTAATATGTCTTCTGAATATGGTTTTAGTCTATTTAGTAATACTGCGGATAGTATCTTATAGCTTGTGGACAGTAGTGATATTCCTCTATAATTTCCACATTGGAACTTGTCTCCTTTCTTAAAGATAGGTATCAATAATGACTCTTTCCAGTCATGGGGTAATTCTTCTGTCCTCCAGATTTCTTATTATTAGTTCGTATAGCTTTAGATGTAATGCATGGCCACCTGCCTTTATAAATTCAGCAGCAATTCCATCAGTCCCAGTTGCCTTATTGTTTTTAAGTCGTGTGATTACATATAGGATTTCTTCAAATGTAGGTTCTTCAATTTTTGGTTCGCATGTTAGAACCTCTTCCTGTGGGAAAATGTTACTTGGAGCTTCACAATTTAGTAATTCAATAAAATATTCTTTCCATCTGTTGCACATTTCCTCATTGGTATTTATCATATTCCCATTTTTGTCTTTTAAACCATATGTGTTTTGTTGGTGCCCTCGTTTCATTGACTTCAGTTCTTTAAAAAATTTTCTGGATTCATTTTTCTGGTGATTAGTTTCCATATCTTTGATTATATTACTCATATATTCTCGCTTCTGCTGTCTGACTATTTTTGTAGCCTCTTTACATTCATTTCTATAATGCTCTTCCTTTTGGATGTTATTGATGTCATTTAACCATACATGTCTGGCATTCTTCTTCCTAATGACTGCTTCTTCACATTTTTGATTGAACCATCTGTTCTTTCTATGCGTGGTTAACACACCGAGACATTCTTCTGCGGTAGATTGAATTGTATTCTTGATGTTCAACCAAGTTTGGTCAACGCTTTCCTCCGAAGGGTTTTGCAGAGTTTCAAGTTTACATTTTATTTCATCTGTAAATTTCTCTTTGACTGTAATGTCTTGTAGTTTTTCTCTGTTATATGTTGGGTGTAATCTTTGTAATTTAGTATAGAAAGCTCTCTTAAGTGTTATTTTAAATTTTGCTCCAACGAGGAAGTGGTCACTGTGGCACTCAGCTCCTCTATAACTTCTAACTTGCTGTATGTTTGATGCATTTCTGTTGTTAATTAAAATGTGATCTATTTGATTATAGGTTCTCTTGTCACATGATTTCCAAGTTTGTTTGTGTATATCCTTTCTTTGTAGTCTGGTATTGCTAATCTGCAGTCCTTTGGCTTCTGCCAGGTTGATGACTCTCCATCCATTATCATTTGAAGTTGTATGTAGGCTTTCCATACCGGCCACTTTTTTTTTATTAGTTTGCTCTCTACCTATTTTTGCATTGAAGTCTCCCAGCACAATCAGGATGTCCTGTTTGGGGGTTTCTTCTATGACATCTTCCAGATCATTATAAAAGTCTTCTTTAATATCATCTTCTTTCTCTTCAGTAGGTGCATGTACATTAATCATCGTTATATTTTTCCATTTACCTTTTATTCGTAATTTACTAATCCTGTCATTAAAAGCTTTAAAGTTTAAAACGTTCCCCCATAACTCTTTTTTGATGACAAATCCTGTTCCTAATTCATGTTTATTTTGGGTGTTTCCTCCATATATTATAGTACTAGTAGTGGAAATATCATTATCTGTGTTCCCATCTTTTCATATTGTGCATGTGGTGGCTTGTACTTAAAATATTTGAGAGAGAGGGAGGTTTGACGCATGTTGGCAATATAAATTATTGTGGTGTGAACAAAAACCAGATTAACTTCTAGAAGAATTTTCAACTATGCATTAACCTCCCCTTAGAAATGTCTTTTAAATTTGTAAGAAGAGGTAACTTCTAGACAAATATTTACCTCTTGAACAACTATTCTTACAAAATTGCTATCTGTGTGATCATAATTATTTCTAAGTACGGGTGATTTTATCATTAATCTTGCATGTTCTTTACAAGACATAGCAATCATTGATTAATCTTGCATGTTGTTTGCAGGATATGGCAATCAGTGATTAATCTTGCATGTTCTTTACAGGACGTGGCAATCAGTGATTAATCTTGCATGTTGTTTGCAGGACATGGCAATCAGTGATTAATCTTGCATGTTCTTTACACAAAGTTGCAATCAGTGATTAATCTTGCATGTTTGCAGGACATGGCAATCAGTGATTAATCTTGCATATTCTTTACAGGATGTGGCAATCAGTGATTAATCTTGCATGTTCTTTACATGAAGTAGCAATCAGTGATTAATCTTGCATGTTGTTTGCAGGACATGGCAATCTGTGATTAATCTTGCATTTTCTTTACAGGACATGGCAATCAGCGATTAATCTTGCATGTTCTTTACACGAAGTAGCAATCAGTAATTAATCTTGCATGTTGTTTGCAGGACATGGAAATCTATGATTAATCTTGCATGTTCTTTACAGGACATGGCAACAGTGATTAATCTTGCATGTTCTTTGCAGGATATAGCAATCATTCCCATGTTGATTTTCTAGGCAATTTTTCGTTCAGTAGTTTGCCATTGCTTTGTGAACAAGAAGACAACATTTAAGTCTAACTTGATGCTGGTGCAGGCGTTGACACACATGAGAACAAGGCATACGTGGACATTCCAGACATTACCAATGCCCAGTAGGCACAAGTCACCTTGCCATGTTTTAGAACGTGGACCAAATAAAGGTGGCAAACTTCTAGAAAATGTACACCAAGAAATGGTTTCAACTTTGTTCAAGGGTTGGTTTGACTTTTGGTCTTGAAATGAATATATATTTCGTTAGAATGCAACACCATCAACTACCTGCACTGCCCCTTTATATGGGCTCCGTGGCCAAAGGCTTGCGAACGCGGTTCGTGTGCCGCTTACCAGGCGTTCGAACCTCAGCTGCGACCTATTTGTGCAGCAGACCGTGTCGCGTTGTATTATAACATGTTGGTATGGGAGCCGGTCATTCAGAAAGCAATGGCAAACTACTGAACGTAAAAGCTTGCCTAGTACATCAACAGCAGCTGAAAAATGCTGATGTTGACTGCAATGTCCTGTGAGGGATATGCAACACTTTATATATATATATATATATATATATATATATATATATATATATATATATATATATATATATATATATAAGTTAAACTTTAAATGACAAGACAATTACAGAGGGAAGCAGCTATTGACAAAAAGGGAATTTGATTAGATTTAATACACTGCTGACAATAATAATGCTACAGATAAAGGTCAAACACAAATGCACAACACAATGGTTTCAGTTTAATGATGATAAAGAAACATACATAAGTCCCGCAAAATAACAGATAGTAAACAACATATTCACACCAACCCTATGCTACCAATCTCAAACTTAGACATTATCTAGATCACACATAAGCAAAATCAACACCTGTGAGATGAGATGCCAGAGAAGAGCTGCTAACTTAACAATCTGAGACAGAGTAAGACATGTTATCAGACAGACAGTGGGATCGACACCTTGTACCACATTTATCGACAGACAGAAGATAAAATGGTTTGGCCATTTCGTTATAATGTAACACCATCAACTACCAGCACTGGCCCTACATCAAAGATCATCTGTGATGAGAGCAAAGTGGACGCCTGAGAAGGAAATGGAAAGACGACAACAAAGACATTGTACAATCACACAGAATAACACTATCCAGTGCCACCCGGCGGGCACTGGAACGCCAATTATTCCACCCCACTGACGCTTGATGGCAAAAGTGGAAGATGTGATGATAAAGAAATGGACAGGAAAAAGGTTCAGAGTGAAATTTCATAGCAAAGAAGCAGAATTTTAGTGATCACATAGCAGCTAATCTTTTATATGGAGTTAGGCATTTGATCCATTAAAGGTTTGGAACAAATTAAAGGAATTCACAGTATTATTTGTTGACATATTTTCAACATTCAACTGGTTATATAGAATAAACAACCATAATATCGACAGTCACACTGCAGACACCATAATACATTAACAAAAGTATACATGGCAGAGACAAAGTTTATTCAGTTAAATGAACATAACATTTTATTTCTGTACTTTTAACAAAGACTTCGTAAGAGATGGTTTCACAACATCTAGAGCTTGAGTAAAGTGGCTGTTGGTGACAAATAAATTGGAGATGTCTCCATTTTCCTTCATGTTTTCTCTCATTGCAATCAATCCAGCCTGTTGGACAATCATAATATTTTGTCATTAAAATATGTACAAGCTCAATCATTACATTCCAACAAATAGAAACCTATGCTAACTGATAACAGAAAAATAACATATAACTAGCAATAAACAGGTGAAGCATGTCAATTTGTATCAAAGAAAACCATATTTTAAGCGGTCTCAGATGCAGCTGATCAGACCAATTTAATCATGAAAATGTCTGTTATGAGGGCAGAGGAGTGTTGAGTCTTGTTAGTAGATAAATCATCCTCAATGCACATCGAACCATTCAGTCTTTAAGTGCTCAGATCCCCTTCTCAGTAAATGACACATCATGTAGCGGCTCACGACACCAGTTCTGTGTCAGTTTATTAATCTTCTTTGGCTTCCTGCATAATGTTCTTGTTTGGCCACAACTCTTTTAACTTGCTATTCTCACAGTCTGACCATGGTTGTGTAGATTCAGTCATCAATTGGTTCTCTCAAACGTCTTACTTCTCATAGAGCATTCAGTATATCAGCCTGGTCCATAGCTCGTTCACCCTCCAAGGTAGCCTTATCTGCAAGCCTGTCAACCTGCTCATTTCCTTGTACAACCGCAAGCCCTGGCATGAAAGTGAAAATAATCTTTACCAGCTGTGACCACCCCACAGACACCAACCACTGTCTTCGGAGCCAACCCATCTCTATCTCCCTGAGCATACACATTGAGTCACTAAGGAAGCATGCCAGAGTGTCTTGAGCCATGTTAATGCTTTACTTACTGCCACGACTTCCATAGTCAACTATTTGTGATCAAGGCAAAAGCGCCAGAATCTTCTTTCACAATTCTCCCTCCAGCCTGAGCCATAAAAGCCCATAACCTTCTCACTTGCTGAACGAATTGACCAATCCAACTGGGTAAATTACAGCACCACCCTCTAAAGAATCCTCGAAGATCAGAGCCTGTACTTCTGCCTCCATAGCAGCCAGATTTTCTTGTCTGCATTTTCTGTCTAATCTGACAGCAACACCTAGATTCTGAGTTCTCACACAGCACATCAGTGAGTAGCCCACAACAGAGATCTGATCAGCAGCAGTGTTTTCCCAGTTTTCATAGCCAAGGCTGCAGTTCTTCACTTTCAAAGTATCTTTATATCTCCGACAAGGCCCAGCATGAGCATGTGTGCCCAAATCAAATTTGTCATAGTAGATCAGGTTAAGGCATCTACTTGGAAAATCATAATATAAGCTAAGAGTCCACAGCTGTGATAGTTCCGTTTTTTTTTAAAAAGGTAAAGGTAATCCCACAACTAAAACAATTTTAGTAGTGTGCAATGATAGACACACATATTACATGTTTTGACAAGCCGCCTTTTTCAGCACTTTTCCCTCCCTGAGAAATCTGGCACCCATTTTACAAGACCTAGTTGATTCTTGAGCCATTCTGGTCATGGAAAGTATATGTCACTACAGGGACTGAATCTCAGATCACTGTTTTGATAAGTCAGGGCACTACTGAAGAATCTATCACACCTCCCTCGATGCTATTACAGTAAGTAAAGAACCCTTTTCTATGCCTGTGGTGTATTAGGTGAATGTCTCTAGGCCCAATATTTGTACAGACCAATCAGCATTTAATGGGTGATGTGGTCATCTTTACTTCCCAGAACATCTCCTGGTATCCGATTTAGGCTGGATCGATCTGGGAGCTTAGGCCAACTAAACCAGAAATCCCTGCCTCAATGGGGACACAAACACATAAGCAAGCGTGCTCAATGCTATTAGGGATGCAAAAATGGGCCCATTAAGGTCAGCTGTCACATGTGACACAATAGTCAGTAAGATGTTTCCTTCCATTCTCAATACACAATAAATATTCTATAGACAACAGGCAAACATGTCAGACTAATCCTAACTATACAGTGACACACAAAAAATGCTCTAACAATGCATACCTCCATGCACAAATTGTTCAAATCTGCACCAGAAAAGAAATCAGTCTTCTTGCTGAGTTCTTCTACATTTATATCTAGAGTAGCCATTTTAGACAGCTGAATTTTTAGTATTGATTCACGGCTCTGGAGAGGGAAAGAAAACATTAAAACATATAAAGAAAGTAAAATATCATTCTCATGACATAAGTGAAATAATTCATGTTGACAAACAAGGGACCTATCTGTTGTTCTTGACCAAAAAAACGCTTAGAAATGACAATTTTGTGTGTATATATATATATATATATATATATATATATATATATATATATATATATATATATATATATATATATATATATATATATATATATAGTTAGTTAGTTGCATATTCTTTACAGGGTGTAATAGTCAACTTCAGCATATTTTTGTTTGTTCATGATTCCTGGGCTGGTTTGCTTTCAGTAGCAATTACTTTCTGAACGACCAACACTCATACCATTGCATAGAAACCAATGCAAGGCGGTCTGCTTTCAAATCACCCGCAGCTGTATTTCAAACGTGGTATGCAGGATTACACATTGATTTGTAACTTCTTCACCACAGTGCCGGATATATATATATATATATATATATATATATATATATATATATATATATATATATATATATATATATATATATATATATATATTATATATAAAAGGCAATCTCCGTCTGTATGTATGTCCTTTATGCCGTCGCGAACGGTCCATCCGATTGAGATGAAATTTTCTACACGTCTTCCTCTCAATCCCGCGCTGCCAACTGTCATATTTTTTTCTAGTGTAAAATCGGCTACTTACTTAATATTATTTAATATTTCATTTTTCATTATAATTTCTATATAGCAAGGGGACTTAACTCTAGAAAAGTTATTTCAAGGGGCACAACTTTAATAACATTGCTATATAACTTATAGTCATATTGTTGCATCATTTTCAAAGATTTATAAACTCTTTGTCTACAGTTATTTACAAGCATATGAGTTATAATAAATAATAATATAATCTTTAAGGCATTTTCAAAGTTGTTATAAAAATAATGCATAATGCATAACATTGTAACTTATCTTTTTATGCTTAAAGAGTTATCTACAGTCATGTAGGTGATTAACAACAGTTTTCATTAAAAATAATGGATGGTGTGTGAAAGGACATTCTTTTAAGTAACTTTTTTTGTTGTTGTATGAATTTAATGAGACGCTCCCCGCCAGGAGCTGGGCGAAGCCACGCCGGGTCAGATAGATAGACAGACCCACCTTTTCGCTGCAGTTATCTACAGGCATATGCGTTATAATCCTCCTCCTCCTCCTACCTCCTCGCCCTCTTCCCTCCTCCTAATCACTCCTCTTCCTTCCTCTCCTCCTCCTCTCTCCTCCTCCCTCCCTCTTCCCCTCCCCTCCTCCTCTCTCTCCTCCTCCTCCTCCTACTCCTCCTTTTTCTTCTTCTGCTGCTGCTGCCGCCGCTCCATTTACCCAAGTTAATTGTTGGGGGAAGATGTAAAGATCTTTCAAGTGCTCTTTCTAATGCTTTTTGTAAGTTGGTCTTCGTTTATCTAAGGTTGTTCTAACTGCAACCAATAAATGATTAGACAGATAGACAGACAGACAGAGAGGGAGGGACAGACAGACAGACAGACAGTCGGGAACGGGAACTTATATGACTACTTATATGAATTAATTGAGATACTCCACACCAGGAGCTTGGCGATGCCGGGCCGGGTCAGACAGACAGACAGACAGTCGGGAACGGGAACGAGAACTTATATGACTACTTATATGAATTAAATGAGATGCTCCCCACCTGGGACTGGGCGAAGCCGGGCCGGGTCAGCTAGTATATATATATAATAAAAAAATAAATCTGAAAAAAAAGCAGTTATTCTTTAAAAGTGAACATCACTTTGCAATGCTGTCTCCTGAGCAATCATGTTTCAACTAAAATAACTGTTTATGCCTGTTACGGTTAACTCCTATGGTCCCAAGAAAAGCACCATATGCTCAGCTATTTTCTATGTGTGTCACACAGCACACAATGTGTTATTATATTTCTTAAATTTGGTCTGAGCATAGGAAAGTAATCTCTCTTCTCTGCCTTTTGACCAAGATCAATGTGTTGTTTACACTTGATCTAGCCTAGGCTAAAAAGTTCCTTTACTTAGAGATAACACCTGTTGTTATCTTTATTGATAAATAATCATTCATATATTTTTTTCTACTTTATGCTTAGATAATTTTACACATATACTGTAAGCTTAGATTATGTTATGACTAGAAGTGATCATTAACACATTATCTTTATGTTTAAATAATTCTATGTATGTTGTCTTTATGTTTAGATACTTATAATTCGTTATATTTATGTCTAGTTAACTATCAATACAAATATAGATAATATGTTTATACAAACATATATTCTTGTATATGTTTGCTTGAATAATTATATACACATCGTATAAGTAATTATCTGTACAACAAAAGATTGTACACTAAAATGTGCCTACCTGTAAATCAGGTGGTGGTACGTAGATAATTTTATCAATACGACCAGGTCTGAGGATAGCAGAGTCTATCATATCAGGTCTATTTGTTGCTCCTATGACAATGACATGTGACTTTTCAGTATCTGATACACTGCCAGCCTGAAATGTTAAAGCTTTTTTATATTACAATAACAAAACAACATGCTGGAATGGCTTTTAAATTCAGTAATACAGCTGTTTGATATATTAAACATAAATGTAATTGTTGCCAATGAAAAATCACATTTCAGGAGCGAGTTAGTCGCATCATATTCTACTGAAGATGTCGCAGTCAACCCCAGCATTCTTGGCTGTTTGTGACTTCTTGGCAAGTTTAAGTTCAGTACTTTGCTATTGCTTTCTAAATGACTGGCACTCATAACATTGTATGGAGACCAATGTAAAGCGATCTGCTGCTAAATCGCCCGCAGGTGTGTTTTGAACGTGGTTTGTGGGATGAAGATTTGTGTCCACAACCCCTTCAACACAGAGCCAGTTAGTAGAGTTACTAAAAATGAGAGAAGCAAGTACCAAGTTGATAGGATATACTATCAAATATGGAGTCAAAGATTCTATATTCAGTAAGCATAGGACTTTATCTATAGCAGGCACACACACACCAATTATAGCCAGTAGACAATCTGGCAGCTGTAGGGTAAACTGGGGAAACAAGATTGCCAAGACTTCACCAGACAAGTGAATCTCCCTGTTCAGAACCAACGCTGGAATTGACACATAGTAAACACCGATTCCTGAAGAAGAATGAGCAGAAGCTTTATTATCAATCAATTTGTATCCTTTGAATTGTCCTAAGAAATCATATCTCTGCTGCTTTTATGTGTTTCTAAACTGGTCTGCTTACTGTCCAAGCCTCACATGTATACAGCAGTATAGTTACATTAACACTCTATTTTTTCTCTCACTGCCACTGACAGCAAATGTTTTAATCTTGCACAGATTATTTTAGCCATGGCCATTACTGTTCTAATATCTGGAAGCAATCCTATGTCCACTGCGTTCAACACAATCATGGGCACTCCATATTTCTAATCATTATCTGAAAACGTTAGGAAGCCATGGCAGCACAACAGCTAACATGCTAGTTGACTGCCCCAGCGGTCACGAGTTTGAATCCCAATTGAAGTGAGTTTCAAGAAACAACCCCCCCCCCCCCCAATGTCAACCTAGCCAGGGATGAGTACCAGGAAATGTCCTGGGAAATAAAGACAGCCAACATGATACTGACCACATCCACCATCAAATGCCAAGTGATCTATACAAATATGGTCAGTATGTATAGGACCCTTTTACAAACCTGTGGTGTATTGGGCATACGATGCTAGATCCACATTTTCAGTCAACCTGGCACTTGAGGGGTGACGAGGTCACTATCAGGCCACCACCGTCACGTCCTCAGACATTTCTTGGTACCCATGTTAGGCTGGATCAACTTGGAAGTCCTGGTCAATTTTAAAAATTCGCTTTCAGGTACATTTGAACCCATGATGACCGGGTCAGCAGGAAGCATCTAGCCCCCCCCCCCCCCCCCCATGCTACTACAACTACCTATACAAATATGGGTCTAGCATCACATACCCATTATGGCTCAAGTAACAGGGACCTTTACTTTATGATCTAGGAAGGTTATACAACCAAGTATCAACAGATTTCTTATTTTATACAGATTGACATTATCCACATCATCAATTGTACTGGGTATATTCTAGTTGGAAATGGAAGAGGGATGTCATATCACCAAGCGATTACTCCCCCACCATTGTCACCACTTACACTGTGTGAGTAGCTGTCTGTAGAGGAGCTCCCCGGCTTCATCATCTGACCATCGCCTGTCTGCCTTGCAAGCGAAGCATCTAACTTTGTGTCTAACCTGATGCCTACTCCATCCATCTCATTCAGCATGGTTGCCAGTATGTTCTCCTGGACCCTGTTATTGCTGCTGCCACTCGTTCGTGAGCCAACAATGGACTCTATCTCATCAAAAAACAGAATGGAAGGTGACAGTGCTCTAGCTTTCTGAAAGGCCTGTAAAACATGGATAATAAACTTAATCACTTTCTTCATTCATACAGTGTACTGTGCAAATGATGTACATAAAACAAAAACATGTGCTTTGTTTTAAATAGCAATAAATCTTAATACAAACACACTACTTGTGTAAGGCAAGAAAACAAACAAATAGATGCTTTATACGCAGACAATATAAGAAATTAAACAAATAAAAAGAGACTACCGTATTTTACGGACTATAAGACGCACGTACGTTAATTTTTAAGCAATTTTTAAAAAAAATAACATTTAATTAATTTCAAGTATAAGACGCACCTGAATTATGGAGGCAATTTTTTGAAGAAAAAAGTGCGTCTTATACTCCGTAAAATACGGTATATGCACTATATAAACACACATTATATACAAAAAAATATAAAATATTACTAACATTCCTTTTCAGATATTCATTTGAACAAAGTATTAACAGATTTTTAATAATAGTGAATCGGTACAATTATCTCAGAACAGTCAATACATCTGATGGGAGATGCCTTGAAAAGATTAGAACAAGAATGTTGAGGTGCTTCATAACACCTGTACTTTTGTGGACAATGAGCAAACAAGCCGAAAAACATCTGATGGCTGTGGAAATGTGGTTTCTGAGGAAAATGCAAAGAATACCATGGACAGACAGAAAAACCAATGACCAAGTCCTACAAGAAACAAATAAAAATCGTACACTGAGCTGATCCATGACTCTGGTGATTGAGTGAGATGGTGAATCATGAATGCCCACGCTTATCGACATGGCACATGATGAATGAATGAATAAATGGATTAGTAGAATTACTGTAGTACCTTTAATGTCTAGGGCTTTAATGATAATAACAATGTTCTTTGAGTGTTCACAAATAGAAAGTTTCTGGCTGTCAGAGGCAGTCCAGAAACCATGCCTTCCATAACTGTTATTTCGAAATCACTGAGACATTTCATACAGCCAAAGTATTTCTGTTTCTGAGACATGATCCTGTTTCTTTCCATGTTCAGATCTGATAGAATGTCAGTATTTTTCTCCTTCTTGATCTACATTACATTAAGCATTTTTCTGTAGTTTTGCAAGTGCTACATATTCTCACACAATTGTTCATAAACAGTAACTCACATTTACTTTCTTCTTACCTCAGAAATGATCTTCTGTGATTCCCCCAAATATTGTGAATACACTTGAGCTCCGTTTAGAGTTAAAAATGTCACATTACATGTTGTGGCTGCAGCTCGTACAAGAGTTGTTTTACAGCATCCTGGTGGCCCATGCAGGAGTATGCCCTTTGTTGCAGACAAACCCAACCGACGTAGTGCCTCAGGGTACAGAAGGGGCCATTCAACTGACTGATGAAGTATTAAAAGTATTAAAAACAACATACATATAGACAAGCAACTTTTGTCTGTTTAACTGTGCTGTGGAAATAGGCTGGCCATGATGACATTAAAAAAGGGCCTTATTAAAAAAATTGTTCCATATTCTGTAAACAGATTTTACTAAAGTACATTTTTTATATGCCCAGATTAACTTCTAGAAATAAAACATAAGTGAATTATTATAACTAAATAACATTCAGGATAACAGCTATATTTCTTCCTTAGCTATTATTATCTTTCTTTATTTTCAACTGATTGCCTGCTTTATGTCACCCTTCTGATTTTCAACATTATGTCTATTGCTTAATCATGTATAGCTTTTAAAACAGACCATTATAATTGTAATCTTAGCATTTAACTACAAGATTAAATACAAATATTATTTTGAAGACAATTAATGCCCTTCACATAAAAAAATTTAATGCTTTGAAATGAAGTCAGGGTAACTATTTCTAATGTGTGTTAATTCACAAGATTCATAGTTAAAAACACATTAGTAGCAACATATGGCACAATACAATTTTGATTGTGTCCCTTCTCAGAATTTCCGAGCAAAGCAAAATTTGTTCCTTAATAAACCAAATTCATGTACTTATTTATATGATATTAATGTCTGGCTAGATAGATAAGCTCTCTGTGCAAAATTAGATCGCAAATCTGCTATGATATATGAGTTGTAACAAAAGTAAGTGGCACCATGCAATATCTGCAGGCTATTTCCTGTATGACATTAATCAAATAAATTTAGCAGTAACAACAAAAGTGTTCTATAACATGTAGTTAACATGAGACAAATTAAGCTACAGTCACATATGGGAGCCACGGTAGCGTAGTGGTTAGTAACTTGCCTGAAGACCCAGTGGTCATGGGTTTGAACCCACATTAAGGTGGACTGTTCAAATTGACCTGAGTTCCCAGCACCATATGCCCAATACACCTTAGGTATTTACTTCTTTTTACATTCACATATAAAGTGCAAACAATTACAATAAATTCCACACTTGATAAAATGAATGCTTACCTGCCTAATTTCTGCCTTCACATCCTCTAAACCTCCAATATCCTCCCATTTGACAGGCTTGACTTCAACAACACAATCTAAGCCTCTCTTCATTGAGGGGCTGACTGTATGGAGAGCTTGTACAAAATGTGACATGTGCACCTCGGACTTCTGGAAATAAATTCATCCAATGCTTTAGAGATTTGACATTTCTCAGTGCTATCTTTAATCTTACTACATAAATAACTTAGTACTGCCTGCCGTTTATTACAAATTCATGATAACCCTAAAGTATTATATATAAAATGGCTCGTTACTAGACAGACTATCATATTTTGTAATACAGATCTATATTGAACCTCATTTGAGTTAATTTAAAAAAAATATTAAGAAATATATATTTAAAAAGTAACAACATTGTACACTCTGCACATATTTTAATATAGTAAAACCATTTCTACATTACAAATTCTATTTTCAATCCAATCCTGCAAATAACGGTTTCTTTAGAAATAGCTACTTAAGGATGAGGTAAAAAAAAATGTTTGCATATCCTTTACAGGACATTGCTGTCAACATCAGCATCTTTCAGCTGATTGGTGATTTCTTGGCAAGATTACGCTCAGTAGAACGAGGAGGTAGCTTTAACAAAAATAGAGATTTGTTTCTATATCACACGTTGGATATGACCCATCATGATATTGTTAAATATTATAATTAGTGACTACAAGAGTGTGAACTCTGCAGTCAAATCATAATGATCTTTGCAGGATTTTTTCACAAAAAATTCAGTATAGTAAATTAGAACAAAGATAATGACATTTTAAAAATAATCTTAGGCTATGCAATTCTGAAAGACAATTCTTTTCTGAATGAAAGCATAAACAATGATCACAAACACAGAATTTAACATGTCGTGCAAACTGCCAGTTATTTTACAAATGATAAATGAAAAAAACAAGATCACATTAGAGCAGAAAAGATACATATGCTTATGAAACTTAGAATATTTAACTCTACTGTTAAATCAGTAGAGCCAAGAGTAAGAAACATGGAGAATGACAACAACAATTGCTAATACAGTACAAACATTCATTAACTGGTGAATGCGCAGAACATAAAGACTAAACTAGTATGGGAGAATCACTAACGCAGAGCTTAGGAAGATTGGAGAATATAATGCAGAGCTTAGGAAGATGGGAGAATCACTAATGCAGAGCTTAGGAAGATGGGAGAATCACTAATGCAGAGCTTAGGAAGATTAATTAGATTCCAGCAAATCAAGAGTTTAAGGACAGTTGCTGATGCTCAGTAAGAAAAACAATGAGAAAGCCTTAAAATCAAATAGCTAGGAAGTTCTTTCACTGAAAGCCATAAGGAAAATGAAATAGTCAGTTAAATGCATATCCTTTACGGCACGTAGCAGTCAATACCAGCAGTTTTGGGCCGTTTGTAATTCCTGGGCAAGATTACGTTCAGTAGTTTGCCACTGCTTTCTGAACGATTGGAACTCATACCATTGTAAGGAAACCAATGCATGGCGGTATGCTTCCAAACCGCCTGCAGCTGTGCTTTTAACACAGTATGCAGGATCACGAATGAAACAGGGTGACCTAAAAAGACATGGGATGAGAATTAGAGACAGAAATTTAGGCAGGGCTTACTTTGAATTTTTAACAAAGCACATAAAACAATGCACAAGAATTGACTGGCGCCCATAGAAATAGAAGAAACTAGAGATTAAATGATACACTAGAGATTAAATGACACACTAGGCAACATAGACATAGAAGGCTATGGTATCATACCAGGCTTGGAACCTGTCACCTCAAAATGATGACAGTGCCTTGCTGCAGGAACAAGGTGTACTTTGATGAATGGAGCTGTCATCATTTGAAGGCGACAGGTTTTAATCTAGGTATGGTAACTTTAGCTTTAAATTTGTATGTTGATTAGTTTGTAGTAGATTAACTTATTCCTTTTACTTCTATGAGCACCAGTCAATACCCTTGAATCTGTTAATGTGTTGTCTTAGTGGCTTCAAGGGTTCTATAACAACTGATATTTCTGTGTATTTCTAACATTAAATCAGCACTACTGTACGAATCACAGAGAATGACTACAACAATTACTAAGTAAAGTACAAACATTAATTAAATGCTGCCTACGCAAATAAGGAGGAATAACGTTTCAGCGAATTAAGATATAAGGAAAAGAAACTGCGCTGGGTGGGATACACATTGAGGAAACCCTGATAATAATAAAAGTAACTAGAATCATCATCATCATGTGCCATGCCGATAAGCAAGAAATCACCAACAGCCAACAAATGCTGGAATTGACTGAGATGTTCTGTAAAGGATATACAACAAGCTTTATATGTGATTGTAAAGTGTAAGTGTAATCAACCAAATGGCTTACTGTGAGATCTGTGACACTGGAGTCTGTATGACTGTTTGCATGGTTGACAGCTTCTTCACACAAGGCCCGTAAATCAGCACCAACAAAGCCCACAGTGCAGGAAGCCAAGTCTCGAAGTGATACATCTGACGCTACATTCAAGTCTCTCATGAGGACCTCCAAGATTTCTATCCGCTGTCGTTTTGTTGGAACATTTACCAGCACCTGGGAAGTAATATTAGACAATTAAATTACATTTTAGCAGAATTAATGATAGTCTTCCAGGCTAAATCATATGTTAATTATATGCTAAATAAAATAAATGACAGGATAATAAACAAAGGCTCTGGGAACCTGGCTAAGCCTACACACCACAAATCTCCTACGTAATCGATTGGAAGGCACATTTTGGAAACTCGACATGTGATTGACAGGTGACATGTTAAAGTTGGCAGAAGCAATCACCATTTACAACTTTGTACAAACAAAAAGACATGATAGTCAGTTTTAAATTACTGTGGTAGGCAATTTAAATTACTGTGTGAATATGTGAGTGATTTATATTAGCTTAAAGGATTTATCTAATTATTTTAGTTTATGTTGTGTGATTTCTACGCATGTACCTGATGATATGCAACAAAATATGCCTGGCAATAAATCATGCAATCTATTATTTGTGTCTTCGTTATTTAAATAATAAGTGTTAACAGCATGCTTTGAGCAGAATTTAATATTCTTAATTAGAAAAACGTAAAAATTAATCTTATTCGCAAACTGGTTGCATATCTAGGCAAACCTTCTGACTTAAACAACAAAGGAAGATAAATTCTATGGACCACTGAGTGAACTAAAATAGACAGTGAAATTCATACAAGAGACAACATTGCAGAGATAGACAAATTTCAAGCGAATGAAAGAAGAAGAAATCTACTCATATTTTGGCCAAAATATGATGACGGTCTGTTTTCTGATTTTGGATAAGTTGTCTCTGTATCTTAGCCTCTGTTAACACATTTAGATTACTCATAAAAAAAAGTCTTACAAGTCGATATGATCAACTTCATTGCACATTTTATCCCATATGGCTCAATCTCTTTCTGCAGGGCAGCCTGCCAAAATCGTAGCACAAAGCACAAACTCCGTAGCTCCAGCGATGATCCGCAGGAGTCTCAGAGAAAAATTGTCTCTGTGCCTTAGCCTCTTTCAACTCATTTAGATTACTCATTTTGATTGTTCATCGTATTTTCAGCTTTCCTCAATAAAACTACATCTCTGAAGCTTCAAGGAATTTAATTGCATGCTAACTAATTATCCAGGATTCACAGCCATATGTTATCACTGATCCTATATACATGCAAGAATTCTTTGTTCACCAATAACGAGGATTAATTACATAAAACGTTCATTTTATAAAATGCAGTTTTTGCTTGTTCTATTCTGCCCTTTACCTTTGTAATACATCTTCCATCTGATGTTATCCATGTGCCCAGATATTTATATTTCTGATAATAATGATGTACCATTGATATGATATTCTCATTGTGACAAATGCAAGAGAAATGCAGTGAACAGAATTAGCCACTGTTTATTGCCTTCATCGACTTCACAAAGGCATTTTATTTGGTCAGTCGTGAGGATCTGTTCAAGGCACTAAAGAAGATTGGCTGCCCACCAAGTCTTCTGTCCATTGTGGAATCGTTCCACACAGGCATGAAGGGTATAATCAAGTTTGATGGTGCAACTTCTGAAGCGTTTGAAATCAAGAGTTGAGTTAAGCAAGGTTGTGTACTAGCCCCCGCCCTCTTTGGAATATACTTTTTACTTCTACTGAAATATGCCTTTCGTGATCAGGATGGTGGTGTTCACTCACGCTCTGATGACGGACTCTACAATACTCAGAGATTGAAGGCCAAGACCAAAATTAGGAGGGTACTGATCAGAGAGTTGCCTTTTGCAGATGCTGCTGCAATTACTATGCACTCTCGAAAGATCATCCTCATTGCACATCGAACCATTCAGTCCATAAGTGCTCGGATCCCCTCCTCAGCAAATCCCGCAGCGTGTAGCGGCTAACAACACTAGTTCTGTGTTGGTTTATCAATCTTCTTTGGCTTCCTGCATAGTGTTCTTGTTTGGCCACCCCTCTTTTAATTTGCTGTTCTCGCAGTCTGGCCATTCACAGTCATCACTTGGTTCATGCAAAAGTCTTACTTCTTGTAGAGCATTCAGAATGTCAGCCTGGTCCATGGCACATCCGCCCTTCACTGTAGCTTCACCTGCGAGCTTGTCAGCCCGCTCATTTCCTTGTACTCCCGTATGCCCTGGCACGAAAATGAAACTAATCTTTGCCAGCCGAGACCGCTCCAGAGGCAGCAACCATTCTCTTCGGATCGACCCCTCCTCTATCCTCTTGATCATGTTCATTGAGTCGCTAAGGAAACATGCCCTAGTGAATGTCTGTGCCTCGAGCCATGTTATTGCTTTACTTACTGCCATGACTTCCATAGTCAGGCTACTTGTGGTTTCAGTGAAAGCACTAGAGTCCTCCTTCACAATTCTCCCTCCGGCCCGAGCTGTAAAGGCCCATGAGCTTCTCACATGTCGGAAGACCGACCCCTCTGTGTAGATGGCAGCAACTCGTCTAGCGAATTCTCGAAAATCAATGCTTGTACTTCAGCCTCCACAGCAGCCGGATTTTCTTGTCTGCATTTTCTATCTAGTTGGATGCAAACTGAAAAGGATGTGCAGAAATCTGTTGGCACTTGTACCCACTCCTCACCAGGTTCTAATCCTCAAGTGAACACACCTGTTGAAGAATGTCTTCGGCTTGACCCATCCACACCGTTTTCCCTCCCCTTTTTAACCTTTCTTTTTTTTTCCCCTTTTCCACCCTTCAAAAAACCCCCTGAACGTCTCGAAGTGATACATCTCAATGTCTCTCATGAGGACCTCCAAGATTTCTATCCGCTGTGTTTTGTTGGAACATTAACCAGCACCTGGGAAGTAATATTAGACAATTAAATTACATTTTAGCAGAATTAATGATAGTCTTCCAGGCTAAATAATATGTCAATTATATGCTAAATAAAATAAATGACAGAATAATAAACAAAGACTCTAGGAATCCGGCTAAGCCTACACACCACAAATCTCCTACGTAATCGATTGATAGGCACATTTTGGAAACTCGTCACGTGATTGACAGGTGACATGTTAAAGATGGCAGAAGCAATCGCCATTTACAACTTTGTACAAACAAAAAGACATGATAGTCAGTTTTAAATTACTGTGGTAGGCAATTTAAATTACTGTGTGAATATGTGAGTGATTTATATCAGCTTAAAGGATTTATCTAATTATTTTAGTTTATGTTGTGTGATTTCTACAGTATGTACCTGATGATATGCAACAAAATATGCCTGGCAATAAATCATGCAATCTATTATTTGTGTCTTTGTTATTTAAATAAGATATGTTAACAGCATGCTTTGAGCAGAATTTAATATTCTTAATTTGACAAACGTAAAAATTAATCTTATTCGCAAACTGGTTGCATATCTAGGCAAACCTTCTGGCTTAGAGAAACAACGAAGGAAGATAAATTCTATGGACCGCTGAGTGAACTAAAATAGACAGTGAAATTCATACAAGAGACAACATTGCAGAAAGAGACAAATTTCAAATGAATGAAAGAAGAAGAAATCTACTCATATTGTGGCCAAAATATGATGACGGCCTGTTTTTCTGATTTCGGATAAGTTGTCTCTGTGTCTTAGCTTCTGTTAACACATTTAGATTACTCATAAAGAAAAGTCTTACAAGTCGATATGATCAAGTTCATTGCACATTTTATCCCATATGGCTCAATCTCTTTCTGCAGGGCAGCCTGCCAAAATCGTAGCACAAAGCACAAACTCCGTAGCTCCAGCGATGACCTGCAGGAGTCTCAGAGAAAAATTGTCTCTGTACCTAAGCCTCTTCCAACTCATTTAGATTACTCATTTTGATTTTTCATATTTTCAGCTTTCCTCTATAAAACTACATCTCTGAAGCTTCAAGGAATTTAATTGCGTGCTAACTAATTATCCAGGATTCACAGCCATATGTGATCACTGATCCTACGTAATGCAAGAATTCTTTGTTTAATCACCAATAACGAGGATTAATTGCATAAAACGTTCATTTTATAAAATGCAGTTTTTGCTTGTTCTATTCTGCACTTTATCTTTGTGATACATCTTCCATCTGATGTTATCCATGTGCCCAGATATTTGTATTTCTGGTAATAATGATCTACCAATGACATGATATTCTCATTGCGACAAATGCAAGAGAACTGCCGTGAACAGAATTAGCCAATGTTTATTGCCTTCATCGACTTCACAAAGGCATTTGATTTGGTCAGTCGTGAGGATCTGTTCAAGGCCCTAAAGAAGATTGGCTGCCCACCAACTCTTCTGTCCATTGCGGAATCGTTCCACACAGGCATGAAGGGTATAATCAAGTTTGATGTTGCAACTTCAGAAGAGTTTGAAATCAAGAGTGGAGTTAAGCAACGTTGTGTACTAGCTCCCACCCTCTTTGGAATATACTTTTCACTTCTACTGAAATATGCCTTTCATGATCAGGATGGTGGTATATACATTCACCCACGCTCTGATGCCGGGCTCTACAATGCTCAGAGATTGAAGGCCAAGACCAAAATTAGGAGGATACTAATCAGGGAGTTGCCTTTTGCAGATGATGCTGCAATTACAACCCACTCTGAGGAAGTATTACAACATCTACTATTTGCATTCTCCAATGCTCGTTCTGAATTTGGTTTAACAATTAGCAAAAAGATGACACAAATTATGTCACAAGGTGCACATGGGGTACTATCAATCTTTATTGATGATGCCGAACTGGAGACAGTAGACCATTCTACATATCTAGCATCAGAGGTAAATAGCAAAGTATCCCTAGATCAGGAATTCAACATCAGGATTGGTAAGGCAGAAACAAAAATGAACATGCTAACAAAAAGAGTGGGAGAACAGAAATTTACTGTCAAAACAAAAGTCCTTGTCTATCAAGCCTGTGCCCTTAGTACTCTTCTTTAAGGCAGTGAAGCCTGGTCAAGTTACTCACACCAAGAGAAATGCTTAAACAGCTTTCATATGTGGTGTCTGCGAAGAATACTTGGTATTAAGTGGCAAGACAAAATCACAAATACTGAAGTATTGTAAAGATCAGGTTGTGTGACGGTTTGTTCCATGCCCAGTCTTCGTAGACTTAGATGGATAGGACACAGAAGGATGGATGATGGTAGAATACCAAAGGACATCTTTTTTTGGTTAATTACAGATGAGTAAGAGATTTCAGGGTCGGCCTCTACTGCGATACAAGGATGTGTGTAAGTGGGACATGATTGATACAGGCACTGGGAGCAAGTCGCCGCTGAACGTGTTGTAAGGAGGACAAATATTAGAAATGGAATGAAGACAAAGCAAAAAATAATTGCAGATAAGTCACACACCAAGCGTACGAGATGTAAGATGGTGCATGATGGTGGCAATGACCATGTGTTCACATGCATCCACTGTGGACAAACATTTACAGCGCAAATTGGCCTTTTTAATCACATTCGCTACCGCCATGGATTGTAGTTATTACGCCTTATTGAAGCACAATGTAACAAACTATGTCTGTCAAGATGGCAAGGTGCTAATGAATGAATGAATGAATGAATGAATGAATGATAAAGAGAATATGAAAAATAAAATCTTACACAATGTTGATTTTTCCTAGTGACACATCATTGCTGCTGTCTGTGATTTCACTGTTGATTAATCTTAGTGTTTGATCACAGTGTTGAATAATCTTAGTGTTTGATCACAGTGTTGATTAATCTTAGTGTTTGATCACAATGTTGATTAATCTTAGTGTTTGATCACAGTGTTGATTAATCTTAGTGTTTGATCACAGTGTTGATTAATCTTAGTGTTTGATCACAGTGTTGAATAATCTTAGTGTTTGATCACAGTGTTGAATAATCTTAGTGTTTGATCACAGTGTTGATTAATCTTAGTGTTTGATCACAGTGTTGAATAATATTAGTGTTTGATCACAGTGTTGAATAATCTTAGTGTTTGATCACAGTGTTGAATAATCTTAGTGTTTGATCACAGTGTTGAATAATCTTAGTATTTGATCACAGTGTTGAATAATCTTAGTGTTTGATCACAGTGTTGAATAATATTAGTGTTTGATCACAGTGTTGAATAATCTTAGTATTTGATCACAGTGTTGAATAATATTAGTATTTGATCACAGTGTTGAATAATCTTAGTATTTGATCACAGTGTTGAATAATCTTAGTGTTTGATCACAGTGTTGAATAATCTTAGTATTTGATCACAGTGTTGAATAATCTTAGTATTTGATCACAGTGTTGAATAATCTTAGTATTTGATCACAGTGTTGAATAATCTTAGTGTTTGATCACAGTGTTGAATAATCTTAGTGTTTGATCACAGTGTTGAATAATCTTAGTGTTTGATCACAGTGTTGAATAATCTTAGTGTTTGATCACAGTGTTGAATAATCTTAGTGTTTGATCACAGTGTTGAATAATCTTAGTGTTTGATCACAGTGTTGAATAATCTTAGTATTTGATCACAGTGTTGAATAATCTTAGTGTTTGATCACAGTGTTGAATAATCTTAGTGTTTGATCACAGTGTTGAATAATTCTTAGTGTTTGATCACAGTGTTGAATAATATTAGTGTTTGATCACAGTGTTGAATAATCTTAGTGTTTGATCACAGTGTTGATTAATCTTAGTGTTTGATCACAATGTTGATTAATCTTAGTGTTTGATCACAATGTTGAATAATCTTAGTATTTGATCACAGTGTTGAATAATCTTAGTGTTTGATCACAGTGTTGAATAATCTTAGTGTTTGATCACAGTGTTGAATAATCTTAGTATTTGATCACAGTGTTGAATAATCTTAGTGTTTGATCACAGTGTTGATTAATCTTAGTGTTTGATCACAGTGTTGATTAATCTTAGTGTTTGATCACAGTGTTGAATAATCTTAGTGTTTGATCACAGTGTTGATTAATCTTAGTGTTTGATCACAATGTTGATTAATCTTAGTATTTGATCACAATGTTGATTAATCTTAGTGTTTGATCACAGTGTTGATTAATCTTAGTGTTTGATCACAATGTTGATTAATCTTAGTATTTGATCACAGTGTTGATTAATCTTAGTGTTTGATCACAATGTTGATTAATCTTAGTGTTTGATCACAGTGTTGAATAATCTTAGTGTTTGATCACAGTGTTGATTAATCTTAGTGTTTGATCACAATGTTGATTAATCTTAGTGTTTGATCACAATGTTGATTAATCTTAGTGTTTGATCACAGTGTTGAATAATCTTAGTGTTTGATCACAGTGTTGATTAATCTTAGTGTTTGATCAGTGTTGAATAATCTTAGTATTTGATCACATTGTTGAATAATCTTAGTGTTTGATCACAATGTTGATTAATCTTAGTATTTGATCACAGTGTTGAATAATCTTAGTGTCTGTCACATTGCTGATTAATCTTAGTGTTTGATCCCAATGCTGATCCATCTTAGTGTTTGATCCAAATGCTAATTAATCTTAGTGACATGCTGCTGTAAACTTTGATCCTAATGCTGAGTCTTAGTGCCATGTTAATGCTGCTATTTTGTATCAAAAAAGCCGCTGAGCATTAATGGCATATAAACAGACACTTTATCTTTACCTATGACTCTGGTGCAGTTTGTCTGCATCCGTATTTTGCAGGACGCTTTCATCTACTGAGATTATCGACTGTTGTAAATAATATTGGTAGAGCAAACAAAGCCATCAACTTCTATAATTAAAAAACCACAAATACAGATAACTATTAATTAATATATTATTGCATTGTCTTAACTTGTCATATGCTGTAACTTGATTTACATGATGGAAATAATAAATAAAAATGTGTTACTGACATAACATACTAATCACATTTCATTAAAATAATATCCAGAAAGAAATCTCAAACCTCTTTATCAAAGCGACCAGGTCTGCGCAACACAGCATTCACAGATGATATAAAGTTTGTTGCTGCGACCACCAATAAACCAGATACATTTTTCTCTCGAAGACAATCCATCTCAGAGGCTAAGGCACATGTGAGTTGCTTGCTGCCTAGGCTTGTATGTTCACCGTCTGGACATAGTGTATCAATTTCATCTATAAACAATATAACCGGACCCTCCTCTGACAAGGCTACTGCTCTTTTGAACTGAGTTTTCATGCTTTCAGCACCTGATCCAAATTCAGTTTGAAGAATGTTGGAGCCTTCTAAACTGATCAACACAGCATTGCATTTATAGGCAAGGTATTTTGCTAAAGATGATTTTCCACATCCAGGTGGACCATGCAGCAGAACACCTCTTGGACGAAGTGAGGAACTAATGTTGGACTTGTTGTAGTTTAAAAAACAAGACAATTGTTCTATTTCTTGATTGAATCCTCCTAGCGATATAGGTTTTACATTTCTGGTTAAGTTATAAAAATCTTCACTTTGTACTGTCTCAATATGAATGCAAGACTGCTGTGTAATAATATTATATTTTGAGCTGCCATCAACTGATGGCACACATTTCTTAACAATTATATAACAAATACCATAACCTCTAGAAAGTTTACAATCAGTTAAATCCACCACAGTGTCCACGTCAACCACTTTATTGAGCAAGACATTTCTGCAGTAGATTTTTAGATGTTCATTGGCGGTTAGGGGTGATGTGTGTTGATCAAGTCTTTTCAAGACAGCACAAACATGTACAGCAGCAGCCTGTTTTCCATGTACCCAGCTGGTGATTTTCTCTTGTATATGCTTCATCATTAATAGTTCTTATCGAACGTGGAAGAAGACGAACAATTAACAGTTCAAAGTGAACATGTGAATTTATACTGTCAAAACATCACTCTTTTCACATGGCAGCCTGCAAAGTAAAATTAGAAGGTGGTTTCAATATTTACTCATGAAATAAATTAATTCACAATTGATTACTTAAAATGTTATATGGATATACAGCTTTTATGTAAGTGGTCAATGGACAGTATAACAATTAAGTAAGGAAAGCATGTGTTTACATGTAATTAAACTGTATTGAGAATACAGAATTGGACTCATATTTTCCAATACCAAACAGCACATGAAGGATATTATATGATTATAAAATAAACAATGAAGTGATTCTGAGTCTGGACTGAACAATTAAATTAAATAACTATTGTCAAGTGATGAAATTATCAAAATGTATTATCATCATTCTGTATCAGACAAATCCACATGCCCTCCTCAGAATTTCTATGCGCATGTGGAAACTGATCACTCCAGTTCCCTATTGGTTCACCAGTCTTCTTGTGCCTTGTGCCAATCTTACAAGTCTCGCAACTGCCTGCAGGATCCCTGTTTCTCATAATAGACATGGCTGTTATCTCAATCAAGTCATTGAAATAAGCAGTTTCACCGCAATATTTAACAGCATTTATAACATCTGCTCAGTCCACTGATTGACATAAACTTTCACAGAACAAGTCAAAGCATCTAGTTTTTCAATCTCTTCAAGTCTCAAACAGCATCTACCAGCTGCGCGAGACACATAATGGAATAGTGGTCTCCATCAACAAAAACCCAAAGACCACAGCACTTATGCAGAAGATTGCACAAGGAGAGAAGGCCGACATCAAGCTTCACCACGGCATTACAGTAGAAGCCACCCGACACCGCATGATAAAATGATAGGTCATTAAACGAGTCATGATCCATCTCAGCAACAACCAGATCAGGGAGATACTGACAATCATCATCATCATCAAGTGCCGTGCCAGCTGGCGTAGGCGTTCATGGCTCTCCATAGATCTCGGTCTTTGGTTTTCTGGATCAACTCTGCTGCTGATATTCCTCCATGCCACTGTCTCAATCCATCCAGCATCACTTCTCTTGGTCTACCTCTGCCTCTCTTCCCCTCGATCTTTCCAGTTGTTACGATGTTCTCCAATGCCTCTCTTCTCATCACATGACCGAGGAAAGCTGTTTGTCTCTGTCTTATTGTTGTATATAATGTTCTAGTTTCATTAGCCTGTTTCAGGCAGTCGTCGTTAGTTACTCTGGCAGTCCAAGGAATTCGCAACATTCGTCTCAGGAACCACATCTCTGTTGCTTCTAATTTCTTCTTAACTTGTTCATTTACATTCCAAGATTCACTGCCATACAGCAAAACTGGTTCTACATAGCATTTCAGCACTCTCTTTCTTACATTCAGTGATAGTGACTTATTGCATAAGATACTCTTCATTTTCTGAAATGCGGCTTTTGCCTGCCCTATTCTGCTCCTAATCTCTGTTGTACATCTTCCATCTGATGTTATAAATGCCCCTAGATATCTAAAATTATCAACTTGGTTAAGGATTTTCCCTTCTATTTCTATGTCACATTTTGGTGTCACCATTTTCTTTGATATTACTATTGTTACTGTTTTCTTGATATTCAAGAAGAGTCCTTTCCTTGCACTCTGTTACTACAACGTCTAATAATTGTTGTAGGTCTGTTGAATTATCCGCCACCAATACTGTGTCATCTGCATAGCGTATATTATTTATATTATAACCTCCAACTAGTATTCCTGGCATCTCTTTGATCTCTCTCATTATTACTTCGCTATACAGGGAGAAAAGATCTGGTGACAAGGACACACCCTTGTCGTACTCCTAGCTTTATCTGTTCGTAACTACCCTCTTTATTTCCCATTTTAATTGCTGCTACTTGGTTCCAGTAAATATTCTTTATTATTCTTAAATCTTTTCCATCAGTGTTGATATCTTCCAACATTTTAATCAGTTCATCATGTTTTACTTTATCAAATGCCTTAGTATAATCTATGAAGCACAAATATATGTCTCTCTGTTTCTCTATTGACCTTTCTATTAGTGTCCGTAATGTATAAATTGCATTGTTTGTGCCCTTTCCTTCCACAAATCCATACTGTTCTTCACTAATTTCCATTTTTATTTTCTTTTTGGTTCTTCTCATGATTCTGAGTAGAAGCTTAGTGATATGGTTTATAAGGTTAATTGTACGAAAATCCACACAATCAATTTCTCCTGGTCTTTTTGGTATAGCTATAAATACAGATTTCAGCATATCACTGGGTAAATATCCACTGCTGTAAATATCATTCAACATTTTGGTTAATATATCTACTCCAAATTCTCCCAATACTTCTAATTCTTCTATTGTGATTTCATCTGGCCCAGCTGTTTTTCCTTTCTTCATACGTTTCATAGCGTCAGCGACTTCTTCTTTCAGAATAGGTGGACCTTCTAAGTTACTATCTTCTGTTAATTCTTCCCTTTCTCCTTCATATAATTCTCTTATATACTCATTCCACCTCTTCATTATAGCATCTTCCTCTAATATTATCTTTCCTGTTTTTGATTTCAAACACCCTGTATTTATTCTTATTTTTCTTCCTGTAAGCTCACTGATTTGTCTGTGCATATTTTTTGTATCTTTAATAGAATTTAATTCAATTTGTTTGCATTGCTCGTTTAACCAACTTTCTTTAGCCTTCCCACATTTATCTTTTATTTCTTTATTTATCTTAGCGTATTCTTGTTTGTCATTTTTACTCTGTTTTCTTTTGTCCATCAGTTTTAAGATATCTTCATTCATCCATTTTTTCTTAGCTATTTTGCCTCTCTCCGGTAATACTTCTTTGCTAGTTTGATGAATGGAGTCCCTTAACATTTCCCATTGTTCATCTATACTCTGTATTTTAGTTATTGCATTGTACCTATTTTTCAGTCACTCTGTATTGTTCTTGCATTTCTTTATCTATTTTCAGAACCTCTTTATTAAGTCTCATGTTCTTAACCATTTTTTCCCCTCTCTTTAATCTTACTTTTATTTGTCCACATAGTGGTAAATGATCACTATTACAGTCAGCACCAGGCATTGACAATAGAGAACTGAAAACTCAAGATTACCAGTGCTGAGAGGATCATTGGCAAGAATAACATCCCCTCCACAGTCATCATAGTAACATTGGAGGACAGATTGATCCCTCAAGTCATTAGATGGGACAAGAAAGACCAAGTACCAGAGCACTACATACCGAGAGTGCTGCAGTGCTCTAAGTGCCAGAAGTTTTGGCACACCTGTGCCACCTGCAAGAATGAGGTGGAGGTATACAGATACTGCTCTGGACCCCATCCATACAATCAATGCCAGAAGCCAAGATCAACAAGGACTTCAGGAAGCCTAACCCTAACAGAAAGTGCGCCAATTGCCTTGGCGCCAGGTACCTCGGCTGCCCCTGCCACCAAGACAGCAAGGATGCTATGAAGATCGCCATCAAATCTCACAACTGGAAGGCCAAATGAAGGACCTCTGATCAAAGTTCCAAAGCATTGAGAAAGAAAAAGACAAGAAGTGAGAAATACAGATAACAGCTGTCCAGCGCATCCTGGACGAACTGAAGCAAGTCCAGCAAAAGATTGAGCAGTATGTCGCCCGAATGGCCAAAAAGGCTGATACTGAAGAAATGCTATCAAAGATACATCAAGCGAGAGACAAGACAGAAGGAACTCTACAAACGATAACAGACCTGCTCAAGACCGACCCAGAAGAGGCAAGAACACAGACAGAAGAAGAAGCAACAGATGAAGAGGGCTACCCAGATCAAGATCGAGTGGGTAGGGAGACCATGGAACGATATCGCTCCCCACCAAGATCGAACTGGCAAACACTGAGCAGATTCAAGGGCAACCCAAGATGGGGAAATAGGAGGAACACCAAGAGAGACGCCAATCTGGTAAAGCTCCCTGAAGGAAACAGCACCATATGACGGGGTGGGTACCCAATTATTCCAGGCCTCAACAAGTGCGTGACTCTTGGTCAGACATGAAAAACCTAACAAGAAAGGAATGAACACAATCAACCCATCAGAAGCCGGGAAGCTGACAACAAGCAGCCCAATGTACGAAAAACAAACAAGTTACACCATAAATACCCCAATTACAGCCATGTTGAAAACCCAAAGGCTGAAAGGGGGTATTCGAACCAAAAACTGGATTGGATTGGCATGGAACAATTCACTTGTTCACTCCCTTCCATGCCATGACACAAGACTGTCAAGAATTTTCTCATGCTGTCTTCCTCTATCACTTTCCACAAATCTTTCTGGTTGTCACAAAATGTTCCAGTTTTTGTCTTCTCATAATGTGGCCAAAAACGATGACTGCTTCTGTTTGATGTTTGTGATAAGTTTTCCTTGCGACTTAGCCTCCTTCAAAATGTTGATTTCTCAATTTGGCTGTCCAATTAATTTTCAGCATTTTTCTTTAAAACCACATCTCCAAGGCGGTTATGTTTTGCCATCTCAATCACCAGAGTCGTGGATCAGCACCATGTTTCTGTCTCGACCATGCCACTTGGCCAAGCCATCCAGGTATTTACTTGTCGGTCTTCTGCTTGGTCTCTTCCCTTTGATTTTGCCAGTTGTCAAGAAGTTCTCCAAGTCATTTCTTCTCATAACATGCCCAATAAATTTTGACTGTCTACGTCAGTGTTTCCCAACGTGGGGCCCACGCCCCACAGGGGGGCAATTCGACTGTTAAGGGGGGCAATTCGAAAATGGAAGAAATCGGCTGAATATAACAAAACGGGGAGACTTGAGACTGAAATTAACTAAATTGGAACCTGACATAAGATCTCTTTGCAGCAAGCATCAAGCGCAAGGATCTCACTAAATTTAAATAATAAATAATTACTAATAATTAAAATAATATAGAAAAATCTTTCATTAAAATTATTTTGTACTTGAATTTCAGTTCTCCATTATATGTTTTGAAAATTTACTTACTGTGTTTGCTCAATAATTACCTAGTGATTTCTTCCTAAAACCTATCATTCAAGTTTCTTTAGTGAACATTTCAATTTTTGAATATTAAAAATAATGTATATGTTGAGGGGGGGGGGGGGGGGGGCATGGGGCGGGGGAGGGGGGCAATATGAATTTTAGAAAGGCTTAAGTGGGGCATGGCACAAAAAAGGTTGGGAAACACTGGTCTACGTCTAATGACTCTAATCAGTTTACGATCTTAATTTGTTTATTGAAGGACTTGTTCATTTGGTTTTTCTGTCTTTCCATAGTATTCTTTGCATTTTCCTGAGAAACCACATTTCCACAGCCATCAGATGTTTTTCAGCTTGTCTGCTTGCTCATTGTCCACGCTTCACATCCATACAAAAGTACAGGTTCTATGTAACACTTCAACACTCTTCTTCGCTGGTTGTTTTGGGATTTGAGATTTAAATATTGAGCACAACCCACTACTGGCAACGCTGATCATATTCTGGTATGAACCTACGGCATATCCATGTCAATGTGGAAGCACTACTTTAAATATTGAGCACAACCCACTACTGGCAACGCTGATCCTATTCTGGTATGAACCTAAAGCTTATCCACGTCAATGTGGAAGCACTAATAAATTAGTGCTTCCACATTGACGTGGATAGGCCTTAGGTTCATACCAGAATACGATCAGCGTTGCCAGTAGTGAGTTATGCTCAATATTTATAACTCTTTTTCTCGTTTCAATTGTTATCTTTTTATTGGTCAGTATATTTTTCATCTTGCAAAAGGCTACCTTCGCAATGACAATTCTTGTTCTAATCTCTTCAAGGCATCTCCCATTAGATGTTATGACTGTTCTGAGATAACTGTACTGATTCACTTGTTTAAGAATATGCCCATTTACTCGTATATCACATTGTGGAATTTTAAAATTAATAGTACCAGAAATTATGGCATATTGTCAGTTACATTAAACTTTGCTAGTCCCATAATTAAAAAAAAGACCTTACCATTATACTAAACTATAGTTAATAATTAATCTTAACCTTTTCATGTAATGTCACTGAATGTCATTAAGCTGTTTACATTAATAAAACTATTGTGTATTAATATGAATGTGTGAAAATGAACCATGAAGTATATATTTATAGATATGAGCTAGACACTTAAATTTGTAAAGACTATTTTACATATACACTACATATGGGTAATACTACACATCTCTTTGGGTTTAGATTAAAACAGGAAGACGACAACAACTAAAGAAATGGTACAATTTAGAATAAAGTTAAATTATGAGAAAAATTTGTTAATATTAACTATAAAATATATATTTATAGATGGGAGAGTCTATTCGCAGGGCCCTGCGAATAGACGCTTTGTTTATTCACAGGGCCCTACAGCTACCCATCTACCTGCGTACCTACTCATCCACCTACCTGCCTAGCTACCCACATACCTGCTTACTTAACTACCTACCTACCAAAATATCTACCTATCTAACCATCTATTTGTCTAACAACCCATCTACCTGCCTACTTAACCACTTTCATGTCTTTTTCGGGATTTTTTTCTCGTGGACCTGTAGTAATAAATTTCCCCTGGTCTCTGGGTAGAGAGTTCGGACGCCCGTTTGTATTAATTTCGAGTTAAAAATCTACTACAGGATCCTCGCCGATGCTACGGAGTGCGTGCACTGAGCTGAGTTTCTCCAGACTCAGGTTTGAGTTAGGAGGAGAACGGAGCACTTGTGGGTTGCACCTGTGTGCCGTGATGTTGATCCATCAACTAAACAAAACTAAAACTTTCGTGTCTAACTACCCACCTACCTAACCAACTATGACTAATACAAAGAATTATCGGCGAAGCAACGGAGTACGTGCTTTGTGCTCGATACTTTTGACAACAGCCAGCGGGGAGAGAATGAAGGGGAGGAGAAGAGGTAGGGGAGAGGGGGAAGGAAAAGGAAGAAGAGGGCTGGAGCCAGAAGGGGTAGAAGGAAAACGGATCGTTTGGGACTCAAAAATGTGTGGGTTGGGTATTGGAATTGCCGTAGTGTAAAGCAAAGAGGACCAATACGATTGGCATTTGACTTTCATCCAATTAATTGCTGAACAATTTTTAAAAAAAATGTCCGGCAAGGAAACGAACGATTGACATTTGACTTTCATCCAATTAATTGCTGAACAATTTAAAAATAAAATGTCCGGCAAGGAAACGAACCTCGAGCTCCCGCCCATCTGGCGGGGACACTATCAACTATGCCACTGACGACACGTTTTCCAATCAACGAAAATGTATAATATAGCCGGAAACTTACGTTAAATCACGTGACCAGCCGTGCCCTGCGAATAGACGTTTTGTTTATTCACAGGGCCCTACGAATAGACACTTTCTTTATAGATATGAGCTAGACACTTAAATTTGTATAGACTGTTTTACATATGGTGTTTGTCCATCAAGAATGATGATGACCATTCATTTCATCCAGTGGGGTTGAAAGTTTGGAGCCGTGAGTTCTAAGATGGCTGTTCTCTCACAATGTGGGCAAGGAATGCTTGATGTTCCATGAGGAGGATCTCCTACAGTGATTTTTCTGTCCAGCCTTTTCTTCACAACTTTTGCAGTCCTGTTTGCTTCACAAGTGAGTGCACCCTTGTGTAATGATGTACGCCACGATTTTCGGTCTTTGGCAGCAGTCTCCCAGGTGTCACGATGAATTCCAAAAGCTTTTAGTGAGATCTTCAGAGTGTCTTTAAAGGTTTCCTTGAGCCAAAACTGGCCTTATCAGCCATCTTAGTACTCACGGCTCCATACTTTCAACCGCACTGGATGAAATGAACGGTCATCATCATTCTTGATGGATAAACAACAACAACATAACAACATACTACAAGGATGCTACCATAAGGATAAATGGGGAATATTCTTAAACAAGTAAATTGGTACAACTAAGTAAATTGGTACAACTATCTCAGAACATTCATAACATCTGATGTGAGATGCGTTGAAAAGATTGGAATAAGAATCACTATGGCAAAGGTTGCCTTTTGCACAATGAAAAACACAGTTACACACTGACTAATAAGAAGATGTCAGCTGCAACGAGGAAAAAAAAGAATGTTTGAAGTGCTACATAGAACCTTTACTTTTGTACGGATATGAAACGTGGACGATGAGCAGACAAGTTGAAAAACACCTAATGGCAGTGGAAATGTGGTTTCTGAGGAAAATGCGAAGAATACCACGGACTGAGTGGCTAAGAATTCTGGGCTCTATTCCAGGTGATCCATGTTCGAATCTTGTGGATTCTTATCTGTCAGGGCAAAAAGAAAACCCTAACCTGCACAGTTTGTGGCGTCTGCACTAGCCAGGCGGCCTTAATTCTTCAGGTTCAATACACCCCATCCCCTCTCCCTTTTCCTACACTCACACTGCAAGGTACTATAGACAGTAGATGACAGTAACATGACCATGGTCAGACAGGATTGATTGATTGATTGATTTAGGGACTGACATCACAGCATTCGGGGCATTCCCATAAGCGCGCCGTCCCCATCCTCAGCAGCCAGTGAGGAGTTCCAACACTAATAGTAGAGTAGCAATCTGATTATAAGTCCGTCTCGCCTTTCCTCTGAGCGTCGATCGTTGGCCAGATCCCCTTGTCACCCCTCACTGTCACATTCTTGTCAGACCATGGTGATCCATTTGCTCCTCCGAGGTGTACACGTGCTCCCACAAGGCCGCAACCACGTCTACCTTATCATGCATCAATACTCCACCAAGTTTTGCAGAGCCAGCCAATCTGTCCGTCTGTTCATTCCCCAGCACACCAGCATGCCCTGGAGAAAAGATCCAGATGATGCTTGTCACCCGTGACTTCTGAAGCGAAGCAAGCCACTCTGCACGAAGCTTGTCTGTCCTCACCCTACTCAGCATACTTTCTGAGTCAGTTACAATGGTCAGACAGGAAAACCAATGAGCAAGTCCTACAAGAAGCAAATGGAAACCACAAACTGATTAGAGAAATTTGACGTTCTGGGCACTTATGAGAAGAAATAAATTGGAGAACTTGGTGACAACTGGCAAGATTGAGGGGGAAAGAACAAGGGGAAGGCAAAGAATTAAATATCTGGATGGCTTGACCACATCACATGATTGGGACAAGAACACAGAGCTGATCCATGACTCTGGTGATCGTGTGAGATGGCCAGACATGACCGTCCACGCTTATCGGCATAGCACATGATGATGCTGAAGAAATCCTCTATCTACCATCACAAACATGAGACCGTAAGTAACTAACTATTATACTAACTAGATTATGTGGTCGATATTACGGCGGCCACCTTAACTTCCCTGGAAATGTTCTGGTACCCACTGTCGACTGGTTCGACCTGGGAGCGCTTGTCACTGAAAAAATCCCCGCATTCAAAACACATTTAAACACATGATCACAGGATAGGCACGCAGGCTGGCAACCGTGCTGCTGGCCTAGCAACTGTGTTACCGCGGTCCCCAAAATTAAGGCAAAGTACTACATATCATTATAAAGCAAGAGTAACATTTCTTCCTTAACTTACAATGTGCACAAGAACGGAATGATTTATTAATATTATTAATTTATTAACTAACTTCCATATTTAAATTGAAAATTGTCAGTTATAATTATATTGTAATGTAAGTATGAGCTTAATTATAAGGGAGAGTTTATACCGCGATAGCTCGGAATAGACAGAGTAGTTTATACCGCGCTGGCCCGGAATAGACAGAGTAGTTTATACCGAGCTGGCTCGGAATAAACGGAGTAGTTTATACCGAGCTGAAGTATGAAGCTGTTTAAATATCAAGAATAATTTTCCAGATTGGTATCCCCAATAAAAATAATTGTGTCCCCATGCGAGTTAAAGAATTGTTAACTTGCGTTTCTGTACTCTTACTGTTTACAGGCTTCCATCTTTGTTTACATTACCGACCTACTATTTCCTGCTATTGATGTCCTCATCATAGTTGCCATTCTAGATATTTTATATTCAGATCTAGAGGTATTTTGCCGGCATCTGGATACCGTTTTCTGACGTTTGGATGATGGATGCAATTCTAGATACTTTTCATTTGGAGTCGGATATTTTGAATACTTTCTAGATTTTACTTTTCTTACGGTGTCATTTACCCATTTTATGTTCGGTCTGGACGCGCGTAAATTATGGTAACTGCCATTATTTAAACTTTGAACTGACTTGGGTCAACGCTCAACTATCTGGCAACCCTCTCTTCCCCCCCCCCCCCCCCCCCCGGTAATGAGTGAAATGGCGCATAAGGGCACTGAAGAAACTTTTGGTCAGTAAACATTTAAACTTAAAGAATTTGGCTGCAATTGGAACCGATAATGCATCGGTAATGGTCGGTATCAACCATGGCGTGTATGCAAAATTGAAGGAAGATATCCCATCTTTAATCCTCATGAAATGTGTATGTCATTCCTTGCAGCTAGCATTATCACAAGCCTCATCAGTCAGAATGTTTACCAAGGAATTTGGAATTCCTTATTGCTGAAGCCATCGGCTTATTACAGCCATCGGCTGGATGGACGCATCCCAGATTGTTGATTAGTTGGCATTCAATTGTGTAACCTAACGCAGCTATTTGAGTAGCAGGTTTTCAATGCGGTGACACATACATCGTCGACTCCATTATGGTTGGAGGAATTGAAATGGTTGGGGACAGGTTTGTCAGCGCCCTGATTGATGTCTCTGAGGTGTTCTCTAAAACGGTCCGCAAGACGTCTGCCTGTTTGACCAATGTATTTCATGTCACATCGTTTGCAGATGATGACATATATCAGATTGCGGGATGTACAAGTGAAAGAATCTTTCAAGGAGAAGGTGCCTAGGGAAAATGCGATCTCCGGTGTCTGAACAACGTATGGGCATGTCAGACAATTCTTACGATGGCATTCGAATGTGCCCACAGATGAACTAACGGTGGGGAGGGACTATGCATAAGGTGGTCTCTGAGGCTCTGGTTACGGCGGAAAATTACCCTAGGGCCTTCGGAGAATACCTCACGAGTGGTTGGATCGGATTCCAAGATGGACCAGTGTCTCATGAAAATATGCTTGATGGCATAGGCATGTGGATGGAAGGTGAGGATGAGCTTGGGTGCATTGTTAGGAGGTCGCGTTTGATTGATGAGGGACATTTCCCGCGAGACTTGGGTTATGCGACAGAAAGCTGTGGACCTCTGGGTAGGACCGTTTGCGGAAAAAGTCTAGCATTTCATGGGCTCTCTCGAGGAAGTCATTATTATCCTGACAGATACGACGAAGACGGAGTAGCTGGGAATATGGGATGGAATCTTTGCAGCTTTTGGGGTGGGATGAGCTGTACAGGAGGAAACCGTGAGCATCAGTAGGTTTGTAGTACACGGAGGTCGTGAGGCCTGTAGGGATTTAATTTAATAGTGGTGTCAAGGAAATTGACAGAGGTGGTGGAAATTTCTGTGGTGAATTTGATCGATGGATGGAAGTCATTGACATAATTGATGAAGCGGTTCAGTTCCGCCTCTGCCATGTCAGTGAGACCTATGCCGTCATCGATGTAGCGTCGGTAAAAAGAAGGGAGAAGACCATCATAGCTGAGTTCAATCTGGTGTTCCAGATGTCCCATAAATAAACATGCGTAGCTGGGTGCCATTTTCATGCCCATGGCGACACCGCTGATTTGTTCAAAGTAGTGGCCATTGAATTCAAAGGAATTGAAGAGGACCAATTCAGCGAGTCTCACAAGTGAGCGAGTAGGGATGGCTTGATCTGTGCGTTGATCCAGAAAGAACTGTAGCGCCCTGAGGCCATCAGCGTGAGGAATGGAGGTATAGAGGGAACATACATCCATTAGGAATAGTCTGTATGTGTTCCCAGGAGTCAGTTGGAGGGAGTTGAATGAGAGTAACGCATGCGTTGTATCCTTGATGTATGACGGGAGATTCGCAACTAGAGGTTGGAAAATCCTGTCAAGAAACGTTATAATGTTGAATGATGGAGGTGATCAAATGGAAAGCAAGCTGGTTGTTGAACGTCAGTAGATGCAGAGTCCGGTACAGGTTGTGCTTGGTGTCCTTCAGTTCGGAGATATGTCGTTGATGCACAGTCACTGCCAGCTTCATGTACTTGACAGACTGCTCCTGTGCCAGGCGATTGAAGAGTCGTGTCTCAGCAGGAACCAGTTTGCCCAACGAGAGATGAATATTGCTCCGGAAGCCTTTAGGTGTAACCTTGAGCCGGAGACAGTTGTTCAGGAAATTCAAATGGCAAGAAAAGCGAGTGATGTTAAAAATAGTACGTGCGAGGCTAATAGCTGCACGGGACATGTCCTGGGGTATGAGGGCAAATATGTCGGAGATGGTGAGGTGGAGAGATGACCTAGTCCGTCTGTCAGCAGGCATGATCGGCTACAGGCCGGTAAACATAAACTAATGGATATATAAACTAAAAAACGACAGTAGAAAGCACAGTACGAAGCATGAGAGTTTTGTTTGTTTTGTGCCTGTGTGTATCTATGTCTTGTCGAGTATCCCATTCACATTTCAATTCATTCGCTTGCAATACTGTTCTATTGTAGTATAGTAACCAAATGTATATTCAAGTAGAATGTGAAAATACTAATTCATGGTTAATTCCGATGTCTCATGATATTTGGGAGAAGCTATCTGTATTGACAGGGCCTTCTCTCTTATCACTTTAGCAACGCTCTCACAGAAAAGTCAATGTTCACTTTAGCAACGCTCACACAGACAAGTTAATGTTCACTTGAGCAACTTTCGCACGAACAAGTCACTGTTCACTTTAGAAACGCTCGCACTTCTATACTTCCTGAAGTAACACAAATTATATAATGCATTGTAACAAACGTCTTTCTCCGTAATCCCGTATGTTCTCGTGAGTAACTCAGCTGCGCGAGAATCGGAAGCGGTTCACGCCGCGCTGGTAACTTAGGGGGTATGTGAGCCGGTCGCTCAGAAAGCAATGGCAAACTACTGAAAGTAATCTTGTCTAGTACATCAACAGCAGCTGAAAAATGCTGATGTTGACTGCAACGTCCTGTAAGGGATTTTTGTTTAAATTGTTGCGTATCCCTTGCGTATCGAGAACATCAAGGACTGAGGTATGTGAGATATATGGACGCCTGCAACATTTTGCAGGACACAATATGGTGATGACGGTATGTATAACTAATGGAACTTTCCCAAGAACTTAAACATGAAGAAAAGAACGGAGGGTGCCCATGGATTTAACTGAAATGTTGAAACGAATAGACGAATGTGGAAGAAATGGGGGTGGCAAGCAAGCTGAAATAATGCCAAAGCGACCTCTGAGATCATAGACAAAGGCAGGGCAAAGGGTCACGTTATATCTCTATACTGTTACACGGCTCTGACTGATATCTTGTACTTTGATTACCGGGTCTTTGTGACATAAGCACAAAACGTCTTCGTGCAGTTTCTGGTGTTTACGCCTTTCTAGGTATTCAAATATTTGCAATAAATGTCGCTTTCTCTTAACTTCTTTCTTCTCTCTAATTGCTTTATTTGCACACACGCTCTTTCCATGTTTGTTGCTGACTTTATTTATCAACTTCATCATCCAAGCTAAGTGCATCTTGTGAGACAGGCATCAGTGAAGATGAGGACATGATTCTATAGGTAAGTCACATCAATTTTCTTTTTAATGTTGCATATCCCTTACAGGATGGTGCAGTCAACATCAGAATTTTTCAGCTGCTGTTGATGTACAAGGCAAGATTACGCTCAGTAGTTTGCCATTGCTTTCTGAGCGACCGGCTCACATACCCCTGTAAGTTACCAGCGCGGCTCGAACCGCTTCCGATTCTCGCGCAGCTGAGTTACTCACGAGAATATACGGGATAACGGCGACAGCCGTAAACTTTTCGCCAGGGAGAGCGGCAGTCACATCAATACATATGTAATTTCTTACTTTCTCAATCTGGATATTTTTCCTAGATACTTTGCTACGAAATCTAGATATTTATGGATGTTGTTTGGGCAGTTTCTAGATACTTTTGGTCAAAAAAAAGTGGCAACCCTGGCCTCATAATTCCGGTCCAAGCTGACAGTAATATGCGTCGCCTCAGAAAGACATGATTAGGCAATTCAAACACCAGGCTTCCGACTTACTGGCCTGATGAATTAACAAATAAACAAGGAAATGCTACGCACATAAAGTGCAGCAAAACCTGGTATATGTGAAGCAGGTTGAAAAGAGAGGCTAGTGTGAGAGACAGAGATATGAGAAAGATGTGTTGAAAGACATAAAAAAGTGATAACTTTTATATAATATAAATAAGATAATATAAGTGACAAAACATCTGTTCATAATCATAGTTCCTAATATTTTTTTTATTAAAAAGTCGCTTGCACCCAATTAATTGCTGAAATATTAAAAAAAAAAAAAGGGTCCAGCAGGGAATCGAACCAACAGCTCCCACTTATCAGGCAGAGACACTAACCACTGTGCTACTGAGGATATGATCTTGAATCGACAAAAGTATATAACATAGCCACGCTCATGTTCCGATGACGTCACATACATTAAGTCACGTGACTAGGCACGACCACCCGGGGTTTCCGGGACCGGGAAAAATCACGTGATAGTTTAGCTCGGAATAGACGGAGTAGTTTATTCCGAGCTGGCGCGGAATAGACAGAGTAGTTTATTCCGAGCTGTCGCGGAATAGACACTTTCTAATTATAAATCATACGGCGTGCCTTTTCAGCTAACGGTTTGAATTTACAGACGATTAGAAAAAACATAACACACATCGCATTCATTAGACATGGTTTGGGATTTCTAAATCATTTAGTTTAGGAGACAACACAATCACAATACCAACCAATCAACCAATTCAATTGAATAGTAAATAGTTAAATACCACCACGAGCTGGACCAGGGGGGAAAAAAGTTAGCAAAATCTAAAATAACTGCCTCATGACGTTCATTCTGTTTTTCCCTCCACAAACCTAAATAAAAAATAATCGTCAAGGTGACATTCTCCTTTCAGAATTTCCAGGACACAAAATAATGACTCTTAACTAAAGTTAGGTCAAACTAGCACATGTACTGTTCGTGGCTTTCTTTCAGCGACTAAACATTCAGCAGCAGGCGAATCGTTACGGTAAATAAACACACATCCGGTGAGAGACCATGTCCTTGGCGACGGGATGTGTAGAATCCTAGAACTTGATTATCGGGACCTTAGCTTGTTCGCTTGGAAATGTAAGTCGCTGAATACTGAATACATGTTTTCCGTGGCACATTTGAATGTTAATTTTCCGAAGCACTACGACAGCAATAGAAAGGAAAAGGAAACAAGTAAAACTTGCGGTAAGTGACAGCTAATAATTAACTAACTATTTATTTAACTAATAAATTAATTGCCTACCCAAATAATGAAAGAATTACTGACAGTGAATGTGAATGTCTCACTCAAATGATTGATGTTCAGAATTACCAATTAGTATTAGAATATTCCATTACTGTATGGCAGGAAATATGTAATGAATATACTAATAAATTCATAATAAAATAAATTAAAATATAAGTTATTGCTAGACGAAGAGCGACTTCTAACTAGTCTGGCACTTGAAATTCAAAATAAAAGAGGTTTTTGAATTATACGACTAAGTGAGTGGCACCTTGCAGTCTTGACAGACCAAAGTATGTGGATTGGAATTTGGCCAAAATTCCATATCACAATGCCTGGGCAGAGCTTCAGAGAACATGTGTTGCCCAAATGACATGTTCCCTCTCTCGGCCTTGCCTTGTTTGATCCAGAGGAATGGATAACCAGTACGTCTGGAACAAGGTAGGCTGCAGACGCTGGCGGCTCAGCGTTAAACCTCGAAGACCTCTCCCCCACGAGCAGGAGGCGAGCTGTGGCCAGACCCTAAACCTTTGGGACTTGACTTAGAGGCGTTCAGCCAAATCCCACGGATAAGGGTCGTATACGTGCCCGGACCACTGGGCTCATACACCTGTCAATCGCAAGTGTTTGGACCTGTATAAGCGTGTACTACCGTCAGACTCCCCGCCTGACTCATGCGGCTCCTGTGACCAACGAGAATAGGCCCGCCTGAGATATTGCTCGTCTGTTTTGGACAAATCTCCACGACTGAAAAGTAAAGAAACTATAAAAACGACTAA
Source organism: Cepaea nemoralis (assembly GCA_014155875.1). NCBI lineage: Eukaryota > Metazoa > Mollusca > Gastropoda > Stylommatophora > Helicidae > Cepaea > Cepaea nemoralis. Next base: position 205,281 of record JACEFZ010027609.1, on the reverse strand, counting down.
GTACAGTGTGTTTATTCGTATCTTTCAATGAAAAAGCGAAAGTTTCATTTCAAAAGTTAACTTCAGACAAGTCTTAGGACTTAACTTTACTTACAAGTTGTTGCACATCTGAATTATCATTAGCTGCTGCCTGTTTCATGGTTAATTTGTGCAGAAATAATCAGAAATATTTAAGTAAACATCAAATCTAAGACTGTGTCACTACACAGTTTTGTACTGGTGTAGTCTTTTTCAGCGATATTTATAATTATAAGTTACAACTATATATATATATATATATATATATATATATATATATATATATATATATATATATATATATATATATATATCATATTCCTTCACCGTCTTACATATGATCAAGTTTACAAGTTATGCCTGGTCCTTAAGGTTGGGCACTAATTTTTGCACTAATATTTAATTATAAATAATATTTCTGTAAATCTCAACACAAATTTTCATCTAGTAGCATACTCATTGTTGATGTTATAGCTTATGCTCAGTGGATCTAAAAATATAGGTTGCCAGGAGTCAAAGCTACTGAAAGGACATTAACATTTATATCACATTGCCTAATTGATTATGTGGTTGTTTCAGGATTTGAAATTTAAATATTGAGCACAACCCACTACTGGCAACTCGAGTATAGTGCTTCCATATTGACGTGGATAGGCCTTAGGTTCATACCGGAATGCGATCGGCGTTGCCAGTAGTGGGTTGTGCTCAATATTTAAATTTCAAATCCCGAAACAACCACATAATCAATTGGTTATTGCTCAGTGAGAAGTCCTGATCGTTCGGGTCCCATCGATTGACGGACGTCGGTCGCTGCGATTGGGCAATCTTGAGCATAGCCTACGATGGGTAGCGTTGTGGTGTTCTGTTGTGATAATTTGGTGTGTCCAGTGTGTGCCGTGTGGTTACACACCCACTTCACACGCGTGATCCGGGACTGTTTCCGGATCCGGTCAGGGATATGCACTACTGACGAGCTCAAATGAGGGCGAAACTCGAGTATAGTGCTTCCATATTGACATTGCCTAATGTTTAAGGGGGTACATAGGGTCCACTTGGCATTGGGCAAGCTACATCCTGGCCAGTCCACCACTACTTTAACTGTCAAATCTCTATTAACTTGGTCAACAAATGCCTGAAGAAGTTGGATGTGTTGGCCAAAAGGTGCAAATATTGCAGCTCTGTTGTAAACGGTCACACCGCAATTACATCTAAAACAAAATTCCAGACGAACGCAGAAGAAGAAGAAATCACTATTCTCTGTTTTGTTAAATATTCGTTATTAGTCGCGGTTCCAACGTCATGTCAAAAGGTCGCCCCATAATGCTCTGTTCCTGTGCCAGTGAATATCGCACTGAACACTTCTCACTGTCTCATGTGAAAAGTGAACAGACAACAGTTCCGACAAACCAACAGCATGCACAGGCATACACGTCAAAGGTTGCTGCCTGAATGCCAACACAGCAGTCTGCCACTAAAATTACAGTTCAACATCAATGGAAGCAGCAGTTTAACACACGTTACTGCATAGTGTAAAACCAGCTATTTCAGTGATCGGCATTGGCCATTTTTCTGAACATGGAGTTCACGAAACAAATAATTGTCAACAGATATAAAAGAATTCCACATGAAATCCACAGCTCACAGTGTCGCTCCATGCACTTAACTCAGCTGCTGGACATTGGAATCATTTGTTAAATATTACTATTACTTAGAATTAAATTAAAACAGGTAGGTTACCATAGCTGAATGGATAAGAACATATGTTCTTAAACATCTGATGTGCTGATGCCGAGGTATGGGGTTCAACTCCTATGCTGGACAGTTGGGCTAAAATGTTGACCTATCGTCCATGACTTGGGGACGTTAGTTTCAAGTACCTCTGAAGTCGGAGTGGGTTCGCCTGATGGCGAGGGACACTGTTAATAGGGAAAGCTAATCCACAAGTAAAGTTTAGTCCAGCGCTACTAGAAATAGTGTGTATGGACTACGCTTTTGTTCAAAGCAAGCGAGAGCCCAGAAAAAAATGAAAATAGTAGTGTATTTGAATAAAAATAATATCAACTTCAAATGTATTAATATTTTGTGTATATATGTATACTTTTTAGAGACTATAGTTCATTCAATTATTCATTCAGTAGCATGTCCTTTGCAGAACCTTGCTCCCATAATAACCGTCCGGAAAATTTCTCTGTCATAAGCAAGATGTCCAATACACCAATCTGGAGATCTTCCACCACATCCTGCACCCATCATCTCTTTGGCCTTCCTCTTCTACTTTTCCCAGGAATATACCCCTCCATTATTGTTCTCTCCAAACTTTCATGATGTTTCAAGTGACCAAAATATTTAAACTTTCTTTGTTTTATCATCTGTAATAGCCAACATTCTTCAGTATTCAGCTCTTGAAGTATGGATGCATTTGTTCTTTTCTGTATCCAAGATATTCTTTGAACCCGTCTATAACATTTATTTTCAAAGGCCTTTATGCGCTGTTCAGCTTGTTTAGTAAGTGTCCAGGTCTTACAGGCGTATGTTGCAATGGAAAAGATGCATGCTCTTAAAAATCTAATTTTTGTAGTTCTATCTGTCCCACTCCACAATTTATTCAGTTGTTTTAGTCTTTGAAGAGCAATAAATAGTTGTCTTTTAATTTCTTTCATTGTGTCACCATTGTTGGTATTCAATGACCCAAGATATTCAAAATTTTCCACCACCTCCAATTTTTCCTCATTAACATATATTTCTTTCTCCATAGTAGTTTTATCTGTATGCATTATCTTTGTTTTTGCTATGTTAAGATATAAGTTGTGATTTTCACTATTCTTTGGGGTTGAGGTTATTAGGTTTTCTATACCATTCTGTGTTGTGGTATTTGAGACTATAGTAGATTGTATTAATTGTTATCCATAACATTTTTTGTCCATTCTATAAAATATTGGTTTTATATTTCACAAAGTTAACATAAAGCTTGTTGTGGTATACTGTTACTTGGTAACCTACTTGCATGGCCAAACCAATTGACTTGCTGCCTTCTAATAAAATAGGGGGCCTGAGTGGTCTCGAGGTATGGTGTCCGCCTCGAGTGCTGGAGGTCCCGGGTTCAGGCCCCGGTGAGGACTGGGATTTATTTAAAAAATCCACCTGGACTTCCAGTAATAAAATACCCCCTGGTCTCTTGGTAGTGAGATCGGATGCCCGTGTGTAATTTTGCGCACGTAAAAAATCCCTTGGCAGTTGGAAATCGAAAAAGAGTAGCCTAACGGCTCTGCCCGGGCAAAATTTCGAGTTAAAAATCTACCCAAAGTATTTCAGGATCCTCACCGATGCAACGGAGTTCGTGCATTGAGCTGAGTTTCTCCAGACTCAGGTTTGAGTTAGGAGGAAAACGGAACACTTATGGGTTAAACCGTGTGCCGTGATGTTGATCCAACGACTAAACATAAAGATTAGCTACCGTTAATTTTTTTTTTTTTAACCTTTGAAAGATTTTACATAAACGAGGGTTCTGGATAGGGGAATACAATATTAGTAATCATGTCTTTGCTGATAACAATGAGCTCATAGAATAAAATAAAAATGATAAGAAAAATTAACCACTGAAAAAGTGAAAAGAAAAGACAAAAAGTAAACAACAGAGAGAAAAAAAAGGTTATTGGCTCAACCAAACACAAGGCATGCAGAGTGTACAGTAATAAAAAACATGGTAGCAATGAAACAAGTAGGTTCAACTACCTGAGGTAATTGATTATAACAGCATATGGGAAAAAAAATACACATAAATAAAAGACATAATAATTCAAGCACAGGCAGCATTCAATAAGTTGAAGAGCATTCTGTGTAACAGATCTCTGCTGTACATCTCTCTGTAAGTAAATGACTCCTTTCCAAACCTTTTTGCTTGTTGGATACATGGTGCAAGCTAAATCTATATTTATAAACCAATTGACACTAGATGGGCCTCATCTCATCTTGTTCCTCCTGTACCTTGCGGTGTCGAGGTGAAGTATAAACAGCGGGACATAGCCCGTTTATGAGCTTCATGTATCGATATTCCCATGGACTCTGTTATTCCCTCCATCCATCATGTATGTGGTCAGCTTCTTCCTTTGCTTCCATCTGGTCTGTACATCATTGCTTGTTGTGGTATACTGTTACTTGGTAGCCTACTTGCTGCCTTCTAATAAAATCTAGTGCTGCCATAACCCCCACTTTAGTCATGATTTGTTCATTTCTGATTTTCTCTCTTCTTGAAACATTGAGTATTCTTTTCAGGAATCATGTTTCTGTTGTTGTGATTTTTCTTTTCTCTTTTTCTGTCAGTGTCCAGGTTTGGCATTGGTAGCACAGAGTAGATTGTGTTATGGAGTGCTTTCTTATTAACTATTGATAATGTTTTTTTTTTTAATATTGACAACATTTGTCCAATGAGCTGGCTTACCTTATTGCATCTGTTTTGGATCTTGTCTTCTGATTTGCCATTTGATGATATTATACTTCCTAGACACTTGTAGCTCTTTACTTGTTTCGGGGGGTGTTCATTTAGATGAATCGTTGTTGTTTTGTCTTCTGTGGCTGTAGTCATTACTTCTGTTTTACTTGTGCTGATTTTCATGTTATGTTCCCTACACGTTTCGTTTAGACTATTCATGTGGTCTTGTAATTCTGCTAGATGGACGATGTAGTCTATATCATGATGACCGCCATTACTTCTCGGAACATTTCCTGGTTCACATTATAGGCTGAGTTAAAGCACAGGTCGTTTAAAATAAAAAAATCTTCGCCTAAATGGGGATTCAAATATATGTTCACTGGACCAGCACAGACACATGCAAGCTAATACACTACTGTGTCACTCCCCTGTTGTACTGAAAAGTCAGAAAACAAGGTTTAGGATGCATACTACCAATAATACCATATGCCTGTGGCTCATTGTCCCTGAATACCAAGATTAATAAGAAACTAGAGACCACAGAGATGTAGGTTCTTAGTAGAAAGCTAAGAATCCCATGGATGGCGAAGACGACAAAGGAAGCACCAAGTAAACACTAAAGGACCTTTTTTTACATGCCCTGAGGCATTTTGCGTATATTATGCTAGCCATGTGTTTTTATAGAGGAAGCAGCAATCCATGGGTGATGTGATCAGTACGGTATAAGATGTTTTTATAGAAGCAGCACTCAATGGGTGATGTAGTCAGTATAACGTCTTTTTATAGAGGAAGCAGCACTCCATGGGTGATGTAGTCCGTATAACGTGTGTTTATAGAGGAAGCAGCACTCCATGGGTGATGTGATCAGTACAGTATAATGTGTTTTTATAGAGGAAGCAGCACTCCATGGGTGATGTGATCAGTACAGTATAATGTGTTTTTATAGAGGAAGCAGCACTCCATGGGTGATGTAGTCAGTATAACGTGTTTTTATAGAGGAAGCAGCACTCCATGGGTGATGTAGTCAGTATAACACTGTGCCCTGTTACTTCCCCGGATATTTTCTGGTGCCCATTGTAGGCAGGGTTCTCCTGACAGACCGGCTCAAAATTAAAAATGCTGCCTCAATGAGGATTTGAGCAAAACATCATTGGGTGAGCAGGAAGGCATGCTAGTCATTACACTACCATAACTCCCAAGGAAGTATGAACCTATTGGGTGATAACCCAACCCTCAACCAACTTACTTCAACCATCCTATCTTTTGCTGTCTCGTGCAGCTCCGCCCATGCCTTCCACATATGTATAATTAATCTCTGCCTCTAGTTCTCCTCTGTGTGTTTTTAGATCTTTCCCTGTTTTGTTTTACACTGGGTTCCAGACAAAGAACTACTCCTCCTTCACTTAATCCTCTTTCACTTTCGCTTCCTCTTTCTTTCTTTTTTTTTTTGAAAGGGGGGGGGGGGGTCTTCTGCTCTCTTTAATCTCCCAGTAGAGTGTAGTCCCTCGACCTTTATAGATTTATTCATGATTGGTTGGATATTGCAGCCAAAGTTGTCTACAGGTTGAGATAGCCAGCCTGATGCCAACCCTTCGACGCCGCTCTGACAACAAGCATAGTAGGTCACAGTGTTCAACATTGTCACCATTATTGGCCTCGGTAACACACTTCCGTCACGTCACCAAAAAATAAGTTCTGTAGCAGGAAGTGGGTATGTGAAGTGTTAGCACCATCACAGTTGTGTAGGCCACGAAAGAATAGGTGGCCAATCTGTCCTGTAGTGAATGACGAGAGCTTTTTTTAATGCTCACCTGCAATCAGTTGGACTAATCCCTACACTGCCATGCCCATCTGCAAAATGTCACTTCTGATACTCACACTTTCTGTATATTCTATTTGTTGAAAGTTAGCGTTGTAATGTCTTGAGCCATTCTTTGTAAAATTGCCTAATGTAGTCACTTTATATTTCGTATTAATGTAACTTTATATTTCTTACTATACCTTCTGTCTACATCTTGATTATAGTCAGCTTTATTTGACAACCGATAAAACAAATATAATAACACATATTTATCAGTAGAAATGAATTAACAGGAAGTGAGCGGTTTTAAATGTCTAGGTTCACTGCTGACGGATGATGGAAACATGACGACATAAAATAAAAGAAAAAAACAAACACTGACAGATCAATTGTGTTATTAAGATATCCTGAAAGACTTTAACTCACAAAGAGAACTGCATTTTCGCATCAGAAGAAGACAGTCCACATTCTTTTGGTACATCATGAACAGGGGAAAACTGGAGTACGTCATAACAATGGGAAGGTTGCGTGGGAAGAGCGACAATGGGAGAGACGAAGAGAAGATGCAAGGCAGTTTGACATCATGACATGGAATCACATCTGGACATCATGATTGACAATACAGGAAGACATACATGATTATATGATGACCAACACCACACAAGAGACACGCCTGTAGTGTATATGCGATATATCCTAGCCTTACCCATGATTGCAGGCAGACTCAAAGTGCTGCCGGTCAAATAATGTCTCCGAGTGGCTGCAGACACGGAACACCCCACGGACACAGGCTGATCAGAGGAAAATCATGGATGGCTCCGGCATAGGACACGGTCAGAGAAGTGCTGTATGCTTGATAATATTGAGGGACGAGAGGTGTGGGTTAGAATGCCAGTGGAAAAGTCAGACTTAATAACATTGGATCAGGAATGCAGCACAGAATGTGAGGTGCAAGTGTATTGATACACGACAGTTGGCGATCAGGCGATTTAATCACGTACACGGATGGCTCTGTGGTAAAAGGTCAAAGAAGTGGCTGGGGATTCGTGGCGAAGGTTAGTTGGTGGACGATGTTTGGTGTAGGAGAGTCTGGCATATGATACCGCAACATATAGTCTGAGAATGGAGATGGAGGAAGTAATGGCGGCGTTCCGCTGGCTGGAAGACAAAGAGCACACACATGTAGTGATTGTAACGGACTCACAAAGTATGATGAGAAGTTGAAGACAGGCATGCGTCGAGCAGAGTGGCAGGCTTCCATTCAACAACCAAAAATAGAGAGCATCTGTTGGAACCCCCCCCCCCCCCCCTCCCCGGACATATGGTGTTGTGGGGCAGTTTGGCTAGGCCTGCACGACTTGGTGAGGTATTGGTGCATAATAAGACAGATGTGGTCGGGCCAATTTGTAATCGTACGTATAGTGCAGAAGAACATCACGGCTTGGAGAGAATGGTGCTGCGGGAGTGACCAGAGAATCTAGCAAACAATCAAAATTGCGAGGAAAGGTCAGACGGATATATATATATATATATATATATATATATATATATATATATATATATATATATATATATATATATATATATATATATATATATAAACAGACTGCGATTGGTACCGTTAGTATAGTGACTCTACGCTAGATGTTGCAGATGAGGACGGAGCACATATGGGAATGTCCCGAATGATGTGATTTCAGATAAAAGTGAGGCAGACACATTTCTTCCTATCTGTGTGTCGACAGGATGTCACGATAGATGCGCATTTAGTCACTGTCTTCTACTGCTCCATGTCCCCAACAATACAATCAGATGTGCTATTGCATCTCCTTGCTTTCATATTACCATACTACGATTGATTTGGTTTGCCTCTTTACACTTGCTTGTGATTGTATACTGAAGAAATGCCTTTTTTTCATCTGTTTGAATTCAAGCGTAGTTCACACATGTACTACTACTGTTAGTTGTTGCTACTACTAGGGAGTGAGCTGGACTGATTTTTTTGTTGTTGGTCGATTGGCTTTCCCCATTACCAGTGTCCCCCGCCATTAGGCTACCCCACTCCGACTTCTGAGGTACTTGTAATTTACGTCCCAAAGTCAAGGACGAGTAATCAACAATTGTTCAACTGACCGGTGTGTTGATTGACCTTACTACTCCGCCACCAGTGCATCAAAGTTTAAGCGCGAGCGCTATGCTTCCATTGTCCACGTTGGCATCCTGAATAATATTTTCGACAAGGAATATCGACCACTTCTTGTATATCAACTATATTAATACTATTGCATGGAGAACTATTTTATTTGCATGTTATATAGTGCTTTAATTGTGGACTTTGCTGAGCGTAGACTAACTCAAACAAAACCCGCATTCCACGAGGAGAAGAATAATTAATCATCACATCTTTGTCAATGAATGTGAGAAAGGGCGTTTTTGGGGAATTACATAAAGACGGAAGCGACTCTTGGACACTTAACAGATTAATCATTAATTTCTGAGAGGCTGCTGAGATTTGTTTCTTCTATATAATCGTAGACAAATAAAAGAAGTACGAAACCGCTTTAAAAACCAAACAAAATAAAACCAACTCACGAAGAAAATTGGCCATTCGTATCAAAGGCCAGACAATCCGCAGCAATATCTTGAGAAGAGATCAAAAGCTTATGTGAAGTCGATGAAGTTTTAGTCTGCTGACGTTATTTATGTTTTTTTAAATCAGTAATTTGATATTCTCTGTGGTACGATTTATTTGGTATAAAGTCAACATATTAGATTGGCAAAATGTCATGTGATTTCTTTGTAAGTTTAATGCCATCACACTGCTTGAGTGGCCAATAAGGCGTTCGGGAACTCTTGCCGTTTTCAATTAAATTTCTTAGGAAACGATATTATCGATGACTGAATTCATTCTTATGACGATTGCTTTGGGCTATATATCTTCTGCTGTGACTGTTGTTTCTAATTATGGCCCTCCATGTTTCAGCAAATCAGAATATTGTCTATGCCAGGCAATATTCCCTAATAAGCCCATTCTCAGTAACTTCTTTCAGTAACACCGTTTCATTCCTGTATTATACATTTTAACAGTTACTATTGTTTATGGTGTTATAATTTAGATTATGTTTAGCGGTGCATACTTTTTCACAATATCCAATATAACAGTCGGATTTCTATGAGCAGGGAACCATTTATATCTTCTCTAGCAATTATCTTGTGTTGTTGAGATATTAAGGTCTTTTCAACGGGTTAAAGACTGTATGCTATTACCTGTTATTAACTCTGCTTATTTTACCTTACGCTGTTCAGACAATAAGTTTTCTGTCGTATATTTCCATATTGGTTTAGCATATGTGTTACAACGATATATCAGGAACTATCTTGTTGGTCTTTTTTTTCAGTCCTCACCTCGAATCACACAGATTCGGGATGCCGTGTATAGTACATGGTTTGCTTATTTTTCTTGCATTTGTGACAATAAGTCCTCTTCATATTTAGTTAATAATTCTCCTAAGAAATTATAAACAGCAAACTTCGACCAATCGGTTCCTTCCAAACAGCCCTTAATTTCCTGGGTGTTTTAGTTGTTATTGTGTCCCTATAGATTAATTCGTATACGTGCACATCATTAATAGGCTTTCTGTTATCTGTCCCCAAAATGACGGTGATTTCTGGTCTCCATTGGGCGTCAGGCGAAGGGGAAAACTGCCGTCTTTTTTATTTTACATTTTCAGCTTGATGTGTCATTTGAACTTCATCGAGTTTGTTTTTGTGTAGTATCTTAAATATAATCTGTCCATATGAACCACGGTCTTCCACAAGCTTTATCAGCAAAGCTGTTTTCAATTGTAAGGACAACGCGGTCACTGACGGGGATTAATTCTCACACGATGTCTGAACTACTTGTATTTCTAAAACAGATCACAGAGGTCAATTATCTAATTAGCATGTTCACAGAGTATGGAAGACTTAATTTCCTGTTGTAATTTTGCCGTAACTGATTTTGTTTCGTGGACTCTCCTGCAATTGCAATGCACAGTGAATGGAAATGTACATTATATTGTGTAATGAATGAATCACCAAAAAACGAGAAGTAGATTGTGAGCTTTACTGAAACACGACTACAAGAGACAAATTGGACGTTGCGGCCAAAGCTTTCGTCAGAACAGGACAAACAAACACAAACCGACACAAAACTACACGAAATACATGACAATATTAAACTAATTAAAGGTACTTATCTGAATCTGTATCCTTTCTAGGAGAGACTGACACGCGTTGGACTGTCAGTGGATTGCGTAAACCGGATGTATGGTAAATGAGTCAAAGGTCAAGCGGGATGGGAGTGGGGGTGGAGAAGCGTCCATGTGAGCGGAAAAGTAAAAATTGGGACTGGCAATGGTGTCGCGGACGCAGTTCACAATTGACAATTCTCGTTAAGCGCTCGAAACACAGCTGCGGAAGATTACATTGTGTTGGTCTTCACAGAGGGGCATGAGTCGTGGTCGTTCAGAAAACGATAGCAAAACACCGAACACCGAATTATATTGTGTAGCATGTTTAGTCCAAACTTACTTTTTGTAAGTTTAGTATTTTTGCTTTTTTTCAGTTCATGTGTGGGTAAACGTCATTAATACCGTGTTACTACCACTATAATTTATCGGCGCCAGAAAAAAAATCAATCGTATACTTAAAGCATGAATATCATGTGTCAATATATACAACTTTCGGGAACACACCGCGTTGTCATATGGACGGCTTCAGTATTTGCAAGGGGTCCACAATGACTGATGACAAATTGTGTGAGTCTTCACTGATTGTTAGTTTCTATTCAACCAAATCTTCCCACCGGTGACGTCCGCTGATCACACACACACTGCTAATACTTTTTAAAAAAAATAAAATTGTTTGCATATTCTTTACAGGACATTGCTGTCAACATCAGCATCTGTCACTAAGGTAAAAACGTCTGTTTTGACAAGACTAGTTCATCTCAGTTATAATGGTCCCCGGCTTTCATGTGAGCACCTGAATAGATGGTGTGTTCTGCAAGTTTCTCACAGGCATATACGGGCAATTTTATTTCATCTTAGAATTACGTTTTCTTTAAAAAGTTTCAGATTGGGTGACATTATAATCTCAATGGTCAACTCACCACATTCACCCTGAAGCATTGCAGCCGAGAGTGCTGTAGTTGATAAACTGAGTCTCGACCGAATCGGGGTATTATCATCATATATGTTCACAGTGGAATTTATTGACCAGACATCTCATCTCCGAGTATCTTATGGTAACTTCTGAATGCATCTAGAATTGTCTGTTATAAGACCACATACACGCACTTTTCACCCCTTCTACTGTTAGTGCACAGTCTGCAAAGAGAAGAACGTCAGGGGCTTCACTTTATTGTCAGAGATGAATGTTTTAGGATCCTTTAAGTAGCATTGAGAGCTCATCCTCAACTGTACATCCGGCTGTGACAGTATTTTAGAACCTGGAAGCAGTAAATTATTGTTCATCAAGGATGCATTCCTGTACAGTTCTTGTACATACGAATGTAAGAGGTTGCGACCCCTTGCTGAAGTGGTAAAACTGCGTCGAGACTGTTCTGTTGGAAATTAACAAGAGTGTCTGTCCCTTCGTTTTGTTACCTTCTTTTTCATAGTTTGCTAATTTTAGATTACCCTTAATTCTTGCAAGCTGCCTGAACATATATCACGCGTCATAATAATTAATTGTTTTGTTACCGTTTCTTCGTAGCTGTATGACTTTTAAGTTCTTTTTATAGAGTCGCAAATTATATTTACAATATGCTATAATTTGTAATAATAATAATACCTAAACTTTCTCCGTAATCCCGTATACTCTCGTGAGTATCGTGACGTGCGCGAAAATCGGTAGCGGTTCTCTCCGCGTCGGTAATTTACGGAGTATGTGAGCCCGTCGCCCAGAAAGCAATGGCAAACTACTGAGCGTAATCTTGCCAAGAGATCAATAATCAGCTGAAAGATGCTGATGTTGGCAGCGATGTCCTGTAAAGGATATGCGGGAAAAAAATAATACCTAAGGACTTAGAGTGTCCAAAGAAACGTTCAACATTATGACGAAGCTTCTAACATCTAAATAGGTAAGTTACGAATTACAGTTAATAGTGATCAATTGTTACACGTATGATTGAATGGCGTAGAAACAGGAACAATGAATGAACGATGTGAGTTTAACATTGCAGCTTTCGGGATTTTGTATATACGTATAGGAAGCATATGTTGACAGGAGAAAGAACAAATAAAGAATTATCACTGAACATGCGATTGAAGAAACAGTTACTGAGTGAGATCAAGGCCAGACCATGGAGGTAGTTAGGACATATAAAGCGGCACAACTCGTCGTTGAAGGGTCTGCTAGAGGGAAAAGCCGATGAAAAATGTACAAGTGGAAGACAACCTTATATGTAGGTAGACAATATCAAGGGATGAACTGGAAACAGATTGTGCGAGTGTGTCCTCTGAGTCTAAAGATAATCACTCCTCTTCTGAGTCTAAAGATAATCACTTGTCAAGTCCTGTCCAGTAGAAAATAGCCGTTGTGTGGTTGAACTGGTGACTTTCTGAGTGATTGTATCAGGTTTTTGTTTTGGTAATATGCAACTAGAATACGTGATGTTCCACCGCCGTTTTTGGCCACGTTGAATGGCTCTCTCATCTCTTGGTATGCCGCAGTGGAGTAAAGTTCATTATAAAATAGTTCGGAGTCGTTGACATGTTTGGGACAGTAGATCGGGTTGCTTGTTGCATTGTAGTTCTTTGAGAACTGACAGTGCATCAATATTGCAACCGGGCGTATACGTTTGATTTCTTTATCGAGTTCTTCACCCGCAGCTAATATTGCTCTGGCTTCAGATTCATCGTTGCTGCAGTGTTTGCCATATTCTATGCTAATAGTTGCATTGGATTTGTCTGGGTATTCTACATATACACCGGTCCCTCCATTGGGGGGGGGGGGGGGGGGGGGCGCATTTTGTGATGATACATTTTGAAGGAAAATAAGCGTTTCGTATTCACACAGTAATGAGTCTCTTAGATGGATAAGTAACATTTAGCGTTAACGGAATAATTACTTCATTAAATTGACAATTAACGTGCTGTGTTCACTGAATAATGACAGCGTTACATGGATAATCAACGCTAAGTATGTACATAAATAAAGACTGTTCTACATTAATCATCGGTATTTAGTATTTAAAGAATACATATTTTATACATCTAACATTAGCTTTCAATATTAATAGACCATGACTGTATTACAGAAAACATACCAGTTAGCGTCCACAGGCTAATGATTTTGTTACATGCATAATCAATGTGTCGACGCCACATAATGATTACTTTATTTTATAGATAAACGTTTACTGTTCACAGAATAATAACTTTGTTACATGGGTAATCGATGTTTGGTGTTCACATAATAATAACTTTATTACATAGATAATCAAAGATTATTGTTCACCGAATAACGCGACTGATGTCTAGCTGAAACACGGATAACGAAGACTTAAATACCAAGTCAGTACGATATCTGCTAATGGGAGGGAGGGGCAAACCTAGAATTGCCCCATGTGAACAGCTGTCTTTGTAATAGCTAACGATTTCATTTCTTAATTTCATTGGGCTGTGGTAAACAGGATATGGATTGTATGGGCCTTGAATGTGTTCCGACTAAATAGACCAGTGCTTGGACTGTCGGTGTGAGATGACTCTGTGCGAGAGAACGCGTTACGTTTGATCGTGACTGGGGACCTTTAGTTCTGCAGTATTTTCGTAAATTTAATCTCTTCACAGGAAGAATGTATTTTGTTTCGTTTTCTGCATCGCCAGTCTATTTTGTCAGGAATAAGAGAACGTATCCGCATAAGCTGGTCGTTTCACAACATGATAGTTTTCCCAATGGATTCGGATTGTTGTATTTCAGTGATAGCTACTGCTTTGTGAAAACGTTCAAATGCTGATTGTGTTAGCGTAATGGTAGTATTTGTTTAAATTTGTGAATTAATTTTGCCACCGTTTTATTTATCAATTGGAGATACGTAGCTTATTTTGTTGATGATTTACTGGGAAGCTAGACATACATGAATCGTTCTTATTTATTTCCCTAACAAACTCACGACAAAGATTTTGTTGACTTGTTCATGGTTGGCTGGATTTTACAGGTAAAGTTCTCTACCGGATAAGAAACTCAGTCCCATGTCAACACTCACTTAGTTTCCTCTTCCGATATGCCTGATAGTTTACAATATGTACAATTCGCTGCTTTTCCAATGGACTCCGGTAACACACAGGCGACGTGAAATCAAGTTAACAGTTGTGATCAACTTGCTTTTCATTCCTCCACACAATACTCACATATCTCTTTACTGACAGACTGGATAAAGCGGTAACAACTCCGCCGCGGAGCAAACACGACAGGGGGGATTCCGATCATCAGATGCACCCCCCCCCCCCTCGCCTCTGTACATGCATTACACTCTCAGGGGGCGGGCCCGCCCAGGTCATGACTCCCCTGTCGTGTGTATCCACCGTCAAGACGACGTACATTTGTCGTGCCTATCCCACATCAGCATCGCTAAATGTGTCTACGCAGAAGTCATCTGAAAAGCCAAACAAACATTTAATCAGTTTCATATTAACGCACATTGTATGTAGGAACATAAAAACTATCTATAAATCATCATAACAGTGCATAATAATACTTTTAAAGATGTTCATGTTTAAGTATATCGTGGAGAGACCACATAACAAACAAACACGTGCTTGAAAGAGCGGATATTACCACAGTGCACATCCTTCTCAAGCAGCGACGCCTCCGTTTCGCTGGGCCATGTATCTCGAATGGAGGATGAACGTATTCCCAAAGATCTCCTATACGGAGAACTAGCCACAGGAAAGAGGCCAACCGGAAGATCCCAAATACGATATAGGGATGTGTTCTTCTTCTTCTTTAGCGTTCCGAGCCATTGAGGTTCTTTGCTGCAAATACAATCTGTCTCCATTCGTCTCTCTGGTGGACCTTCTCTTGCCAGTCGTTGATTCCAAGTGCTTGTAGGTCTGTACATGTATTATCTCTCCACCGCCTTCTTGGTCTACCTCGGGGTCTACGGTCATTTATTTCCTGAGTGTAAGCGAGTTTTGTTTCCCTATTATCTTCCATTCTTTCTATATGCCCCAGCCATTGTAGTCTATTAGCCTTCATGATACCAGTGATTAGCGGGGACTTAAACAAATCATAAATGTCTTTGTTACTTCTTCTTTTCCACTCTCCACTTTGTGTATCCCTAATGGGTCCAAAGATGCGTCTTAAAATTTTGTTCTCAAAGGTTTGTAACAAGGCTTCGTCTCCTTTCGTTGTACTCCAGGTTTCAGAGCCATACAGCACAACTGGTCTGATCAGTGTTTTGTATATTGTGATTTTAGGTGTTACGAGATAGCGCCTTTGATTTTAGTAGATGTTGTAGTGCATAGTATATCTTATTTCCAGAGTTGATTCTAGTTTGTATTTCTTCCCTTATGATGTTGGAGCAGTTGAAGATTGTACCCAGGTATTTGTATGTTTCCGTTCTTTTAATGGTCTATTTGTATGTGGCCAGAGTTTTTAGCCATTCCGTCTCTTGAAATTACCATATATTCTGTCTTATCTTGGTTGATAACCAGCCCCATCTGTTGGGCTTTTTCCTTTAAGTGAGTCAATATTTCCAATGTCTTTTGTTCACTTTGCCCTATAATATCTATATCATCTGCATAACCAAGCAGCTTGGATGTTCCTCCAATATCACATTCCTCCTTTACCTTCCTTACAACTTTCTCTAGAGCCAGATTGAAGAGTAGCGGCGATAGTGCATCACCCTGTTTCAAGCCAGATGTTATTTGGAAGGGGTCTGATTTCCTGCCTTTATATGTTACTATATTATAAGTATCTTCCATGCATAGTTTGGTCATGTTGATTAACTTCCTTGGTATTCCAAATTCCTGCATAGCATTCCATAGACTATTCCTATGGACACTATCATAAGCCTTTTTAAAATCCACAAAAATGTTATGGAGATCTCTTTTATATTCCCAATGTTTCTCGGCTATTTGTCGTAAGATAAATATCTGATCTATTGTTGATCTGTTTTGTCTAAAACCCGCCTGGTAGTCACCTAATATGTCTTCTGAATATGGTTTTAGTCTATTTAGTAATACTGCGGATAGTATCTTATAGCTTGTGGACAGTAGTGATATTCCTCTATAATTTCCACATTGGAACTTGTCTCCTTTCTTAAAGATAGGTATCAATAATGACTCTTTCCAGTCATGGGGTAATTCTTCTGTCCTCCAGATTTTTATTATTAGTTCGTATAGCTTTAGATGTAATGCATGGCCACCTGCCTTTATAAATTCAGCAGCAATTCCATCAGTTCCAGTTGTCTTATTGTTTTTAAGTCGTGTGATTACATATAGGATTTCTTCAAATGTAGGTTCTTCAATTTGTGATTCGCATGTTAGAACCTCTTCCTGTGGGAAAATGTTACTTGGAGCTTCACAATTTAGTAATTCAATAAAATAGTCTGTCCATATGTTGCACATTTCCTCATTGGTATTTATCATATTCCCATTTTTGTCTTTTAAACCATATGTGTTTTGTTGGTGCCCTCGTTTCATTGACTTCAGTTCTGTAAAAAAATTTCTGGATTCATTTTTCTGGTGATTAGTTTCCATATCTTTGATTATACTACTCATATATTCTCGCTTCTGCTGTCTGACTATTTTTGTAGCCTCTTTACATTCATTTCTATAATGCTCTTCCTTTTGGATGTTATTGATGTCATTTAACCATACATGTCTGGCATTCTTCTTCTTAGTGACTGCTTCTTCACATTTTTGATTGAACCATCTGTTCTTTCTATGCGTGGTTAACACACCGAGACATTCTTCTGCGGTAGATTGAATTGTATTCTTGATGTTCAACCAAGTTTGGTCAACGCTTTCCTCCAAAGGGTTTTGCAAAGTTTCAAGTTTACATTTTATTTCATCTGTAAATTTCTCTTTGACTGTAATGTCTTGTAGTTTTTCTCTGTTATATGTTGGGTGTAATCTTTGTAATTTAGTATAAAAAGCCGTCTTAAGTTTTATTTTAAATTTTGCTCCAACGAGGAAGTGGTCACTGTGGCACTCAGCTCCTCTATAACTTCTGACTTGCTGTATGTTTGATGCATTTCTGTTGTTAATTAAAATATGATCTATTTGATTATAGGTTCTCTTGTCACATGATTTCCAAGTTTGTTTGTGTATATCCTTTCTTTGTAGTCTGGTACTGCTAATCTGCAGTCCTTTGGCTTCTGCCAGGTTGATGACTCTCCATCCATTATCATTTGAAGTTGTATGTAGGCTTTCCAAACCGGCCACTTTTTTATTAGTTTGCTCTCTACCTATTTTTGCATTGAAGTCTCCCAGCACAATCAGGTTGTCCTGTTTGGAGGTTTCTTCTATGACATCTTCCAGATCATTATAAAGGTCTTCTTTAATATCATCTTCTTTCTCTTCAGTAGGTGCATGTACATTAATCATCGTTATATTTTTCCATTTACCTTTTATTCGTAATTTACCAATCCTGTCATTAAAAGCTTTAAAGTTTAAAACGTTCCCCCATAACTCTTTTTTGATGACAAATCCTGTTCCTAATTCATGTTTATTTTGGGTGTTTCCTCCATATATTATAATCATTCCATTTTGCTCTAAAGTACCCTCTCCTGGCCACCTTATTTCTTGAATTGCTGTTATATCCATTTGATATTCAACCAGCTCCCGGGTTAGTTCTTCGGCCGCTCCAGCTCGATATAGTGTCCGTACATTCCATGTTCCAAATCTCAAAAGTCCTTTGACGTTTCAAGGTCGTTGTCCAGATAAGTCAGTCCGATATCGAGGCTCATGTATTTGTTTCGTAAGAAAGAAAGGTTTTTACAAAGGTGGGGATGTTAACCCCACGCTTCAACCCCCAACCTGGAGGACCAGGGTGTTTCTCTTTGTCTGTTCTCTACCTTTTGACCTGTCCGGCTTGGGAGGCCCTGCTGGTAGCTACGCTACCGCCGGCATAGCTCTCAGGGTCATTGAGAAACTCAAGCTCCCCCACCACGACAAGGTGGAAACACCATCGGGGGAGATAGGGATGTGTGTAAACAAGACATGAAAGCCATTGGCATAGATCCAGGCACGCGGGAAAGAGTTGCAACAGACAGATGTTCCTGGCGAAACGGACTGGATCTCTTTGAGCGCAATCTGATTCAACAAGCTGAGGATAGGCGGCACAGGCATTAACTGCAGTCACTTACTGCAGGACCTGCTTCGTCTTACAGATGGGGAAACTGACAGAGATTGTCACTCTCGCATTGGACTACACAGTTATCAATGGTGCTGTCAGGTAACTCCCCAGCGGCACAACTCTATAGCTCTTCAGGACTGAAAGAAACCTCCTATTACTACTAATGTTTAAGTCCGATGCTTTATATTATGTAAAACGCAACAGTCGGTGGTGATAGAGGCGTGCTTAATACGAGGGGAAGTCAATAAGTAAGTCACACATGGCTGTAGAAAAATAACTAAATATGATAACTTGAAAACAGTTTATTTTTATTGCCTCTTTATTTCTCAACATAATTTCCACCAACGCTGATGCACTTGTCCCATCGTTTTATCATTCCTCCCAAACCGGCTGCATAGAACTGCGTGCTTTGTTTTCTATACCACGTTTGCACTTCACATTCAACTTCGGCGTCATTTGCGAAATGTCTCCCACCAAGGTGAGTTTTCAGTGGACCAAAACAGTGGGAATCGCTAGCGCTAAGTCGAGGCTATAAGGTGGATGTTCCAGTTGGTTAATTCTCTCCTGAGTTAATCGAGCCGTATGTGGTCTGGCATTGTCATGAAGAAGCAACACTCCTCTAGTCAGCAGTCCTGGACGTTTTCTTCGAATTGCATCATGAAGCATCGATAGAACTTCACAGTACGATTCAGAATTCACATTGTCACCTGTCTTCTTGAAACTGGTTAAAAGCACTCCTTGACAACCCCAGAACACTGTCAGCATAACCTTCCCTGCTGATGGTGTAACCTTGAATTATTGGACACGAAGAAGGATGTTTCCATTGCATTGAAGCACGCTTTGATTCGGGCTGGTAGTGATACACCCATGATTCGTCCCCAGTAACAATCCTATTCAGCATGTCTTCTCCTTCATCTTTGTATCGACAGGGATGATGCAAGGATAGGCCAAATCGGTTCATTTTACGTTCCTCCTTCAATTGTCTGGGTACCCACCTTGAGCACACTTTCTTATATTTCAATCAGTCATGCTTTATGCTGTAAGCTGAACCATGTGAGCACCCTATTGGAGATGCTATAGAGTCTATCGTTACTCGCCTGTCACTTCTGAACTAATATCTCCTCCATCCACTGCACGGATGCTTCTGTTGCAATCTCAACAGGACGACCAGATTGAATTTCATCAACAATTTTAGATAGTCCTTTAGAAAATTTTTCTACCCAGCTATGCACCGATTTATGGGACAAACATTTGTCAGCATAAACAGGAAGCATTTCCTTATGAATGTCCTTTGCTGGCAGTCCTTTTGCCCACCAAAAAAAAAAAAAAACGCACAACAACACGTTGCTCTTTGGCTGTACTCTCCGTAAGTACAGTCGCCATTTTGTTTATGCGCTGAGCATACCCATGAGACACCTAGCACCACCTGACGAACGGGAATGTAAAGTTCGATGTTGCTGTCACCGAATGAAACATGTAGAAAACACCAACTACATTTGCATGCCATCCCACAGAACTGTGTGACTTACTTATTGACTCGCCCTCGTAGCAAGCCGACAAAGCACCTCAGTGAAATTCAATCATACTAGGTCACATAAACAAGCCCAGTAAAAGCTATAAATATTTACAAAGTGAATGACTTATGTTTGTTTACACTGTTAGTAAATAGCAATTTATTTGAACAGTCTGCGGTCAGATTTCGTTAGTACTTTTCTGTCGATTTTTACGTGTATTGTATTGCCTGCATTAAAATACCAATTTACGTCTGTTGGAAGATATGTAATATTTAGCTCTATTTGAATAATATGGTTTGTTTGCTCGTACCAGAACTTTAATAAGAGTGCGTAATGATATTTTTACTAATATAATCAAGATGCGCGCGTGCCCGAATGTGTGTATGTATGTGCGTGTGTATGTATGTATGTATGTATGTATGTATGTATGTATGTATGTATGTATGTATGTATGTATGTATGTATGTATGTATGTATGTATGTCTGCGCGCGTGTATAAATCATCATAGTCGCCCGATATGAGGTACGTTAAATATTTGGCTAGACAACAGTTGTACAAATCAAATCCCTCTTGGTATAAGGCGAAAACCGCAACAAGTTCTGAACTTCAATCTTCATAACTCTGTCACTGTAATACATTGCCTCATTTGAATACGTTACCACATAGGTTTTTATTTGTTATCGTTGGGATACGACATAAATATATAGGTGTCAAATGAGGGATGTAGACTGGGTGTTGTGGAGTTTCCAGTTTCAGCTTTCCAAAAGAATGCATTGTGCTATGAATTGCTTGTTGTTGTAGTAAGTAATTATTGATTACTTTTAGTGTCGTCCCTGGAGTGAGGGGAATCAATACCCACAATTTTATTAACCCAATATTATTGTCCTAGAGAAATCACCAGAATCCGTCCACACAACTCCCTCAGTCTGTAGACACCTCTTTCTTACTCTCACTCACCCCTGGATCAAGGCCCCTCTCATTCTTCCCAAACACAACATACTCAACAACTCTAGCTTTAACAAATAAATACCACAAATAATTTATTAAAGCAAAGAGTATGTGTGTGAGAGGTGTGTAATGTGTAGAATGTGTGTCGAATATTCTAATGTGTATGTAGAATCAGACCAGTGAATCAGGAGCAAAGTCTGTCACATCACTGTGCTGAGCACACAACAGCACCATGTATTCCGGACAGTGAACCTCACCCAGAAGATGTTTCTCCGTCCATGTGACAACTTTCTCCAATCACTCGAACAAAAAGGATGCTGGTCATCAGATATACACTGTTCGATCTTGGTCTTCACTCTAACCACACGGTGAAGTTACTCTGTTTCATGTTTGTTGAACTGATAATCTTTCAATTAACTGAAATGTCACTTGGGGAAAATCTACTGTTCATAAGTCTCTGATTATAAAATTTCCCCCCTCTTAAAAAAAAACAACCTATTAATGTTTTTAGGTAGATGTGTGTGTGTGTGTGTGTGTGTGTGTGTGTGTGTGTGTGTGTGTGTGTGTGTGTGTGTGTGTGTGTGTGTGTATATGTCCTTGGTATATGAGTTATTAATCTTCGGTGATGAAACTTATCACTCATTAAACATAACACTTATGTTCATTAAGTCCGGCTCAGCAGAAGCCAGGTTTCTGCAGACCAACTAGGTTCTGAGCCCCGTGTAAAAGCCTCTCAGTAATCTCGGTCTTCATTCCGTGAGCCATCATTGTATACAACTTTGAAACTGCTTCTTTGAAATAAATCATCTCACACTCAAGTGGAACACTCAAGGGGAACCTGTTGAGTAGAGAACATCAAGGTGAAGGCAACTCAATCCTGACCGTAATTAGGTGAGTGTAGGCCAATAGCAGCACTCAGATCTATAACAGAGATCCGATCTCTGCCATACGGCCAAATAACTCATCACATGGTCTTAGACATGGCAACACCAGGAAAGAATAAAGGAACGGGCAGAAACCCAGCAGAGGCCCTACTGGAAGATCCTACCTTTTCACATTCCCCTCATCCCTCCCAACCATCTTCAATCTCTTTAATTATTATCCCACTACATTGTCCTCAACTCCAAGAGTAAAATGATATATCACACAAGCTAGTTAAAGCCATACAATAGGACACTAGTGCCGACGCTCCTATAATACTTTCTAGCACCGCACTTATAGAACATTCTATCACCGCACCTATAATACATTGTATCACCACACCTATAATACATTATATCACCGCACAGTACTGTACTCTATTCCTAATCATACTCTAAGTTAGATATGATTAATAGAATACCATATGCCTATTCCGGTTGCTAATCGAAACTATGCAATCACAGACTGGATCTATGTCCGCCGATAAATATCAACAATTTGACACTATAGTTTCTTTCATTGAACACAACTCGGAAACTGCACCGATCCTTAACACTTCAGAAATCTTGGTCGACTAACGCAACTTGTTTACTTCAACGGCCTTTATATCGGCTTTGAGTGACGTCACCAATTTGTCTAGACGCTGAGGCGTCGAGAAGTTGTTTTTCTCTGTATTTTTCCCAACTCAATGTGAACCTCTGTCTGGTGTCCCCTTTCATCTGGGAAATTGTCTCCTGTCTGTGATCTAGAGATCTTCTCCTCATCACAAGACTCCATCCGACTTCTGGCCAGACATTCCGTCTATCACTTCAAAGGCCGACTCCCGCCTTGCAGACAGATGACGCCGTTGTTCGTCTCGAGCAACAATTTGTTAACAAATTTCCGACCGGTGTAGACATTGTAACGCGACGTATTTTGTTTCTCAGTCCATACAACATCAAAGGGTTTGCTGGTGTTTGGGCAGACGAACGTCTCTTTTTTTTTCCATCGATCGAACTAACAAGTTTATTTTTCGCTACAGTTGTCGACATTGTCATGCAACAGTAACCTCCTATTTGTTTTCATTTTGTATTGAGCAGCTCCTGTTTAGTTTCGCGGTAACGGCATGATATGACCAGAAACGTATAAACTGTTACAATCTTCCTCTTCCTACACCCTTGGGGCATAGGCATTTTACCAACTCATACCAAGCCCTCCCATCCTTAGTTATCCTATTCAGTTCGGCCTATGCCCTGTCCATATTATTTATTTCTGTTTCTATTTTTCTTCTCCCATTACTGCTGTATTATTAATAATAATTTGTCCGGAAGCACTTTCCTGCTATGGTCTGTGATGTGATAGCGCCATATAACATTTTATATGCCTGAGAGCAGGGGGAATAGGTAGCCATTCTTTCCCTCACTTTGGCAAGCGACGAACCTAGGCGTCGAACTCGCGTACGACCGTGCTCATGACTTGACTAGCGCTCCTGCCTTGCCGTTACATTACCATGAGTTAATTTGAACAGAAACACACGCAACTCTCCAAAACACAGTCGATGGTCGCCTTCAGTTTTTTTTGGTTTTTTTTTTACAATAGCCATCCAGATTTCCTCCATACCGTTGATGTAACTATCGCGTCTCGAGACACTAGTGAAGCAACCACATTTCATCCCCAGTAATTATTTGCTGCAAGAAACCCCCATAATGTCCATTAAAGCAGAGGAGATGCACATTTTCTTGTGGTTTTCTGTCAGTTGTGTATATACCGATTTTATTGTGGTCCTC
The DNA here is from genome assembly GCA_014155875.1 of Cepaea nemoralis. NCBI lineage: Eukaryota > Metazoa > Mollusca > Gastropoda > Stylommatophora > Helicidae > Cepaea > Cepaea nemoralis. The sequence goes on along the minus strand of JACEFZ010027609.1, from coordinate 181,535 downwards.
TGTCAGTTGTGTACATGTCAATTTCTGTGTGGTCCTCTTTGTGTACACACCGATTTTCTTGTCGCATCTATCGTTTGTGTACAAATCGATTTTCTGGTGGTCGTGGGTCATTTGTGAACAAACCAATTTTCTTGTGGTCCTCTGCGATTTGTGTACATACTAATGTTCTGTGGTCCTATGTTGGTTGTGCACATACCGACTGTCTTGTCGTCCTCTGTCATTTGTGTAAACATTGATGGTTTTTTGTTTTTGTTTTGTTCTCTACCAGTTTCAGAAGTTTCCACGTGCTGCACACTTTTCGGAACATTAAACGGTCGTAAAGAATGGCCCGGATTGTGTCACGTGAAATTTCAATTTGTTTTCCTGATCTTTCAGTGGCACGAAACGTTCAGCATACGCATTTCCTCAGGTTCAATAATATCTGAAAAGCGGAAAGCCGTCCGCTCCGTTGTTTACCACGTTAATTCGACAACTTCTTCTGCAGCAATCAAAGTGTGCTATTCTCCTTTCCGGCATGGGTCTTGGCGGTTCGATGAGTTTGTCTCGAAGGGTTGCTCTTGTGGCCAGATTTCCTCTCGAAGTCAGGACAGTCTTGTGGAACATGATCTAGAGCAGTGGTTCTCAACCTTTTTTGGCCCATGCCCCCCTTTACCATATGTTCAGAACGTCATTCCCCCCCCCCCCTTTCGAATTTCCTCCCTATTAACCCCCCCCCCCCTTCCCCCCCCCCCCGATCCTTACACAGTATACATAAAAATGGAAACTAAATTTATTAACACATACTAGAACATGCCTAGACATCTACATAAAACGTGATTTGCGGGTCTACTTCTCTCTCTCTCTCTCTCTCTCTCTCTCTCTCTCTCTCTCTCTCTCTCTCTCTCTCTCTATATATATATATATATATATATATATATATATATATATATATATATATATATATATATATATATAAAAGAGACTGTATGTGGGTGGCAATGTATTGGATGCGTTCGATAACGGTACATCCGATTGAGATGAAATTTTCTACACGTCTTCCTTTCATTCCTGTGCAACCGACTGTAATAGTTTCTTAGTGTAAAATCGGCTACTTACTTAATAAAATTTAATATTTCATTTTTCATTATAATTTCTATATAGCAAGGGGACTTAACTCTAGTAAAGTTATTTCAAGGGGCATAACTTTTAATAACATTTCTATATACTTTATAGTCATATTGTTGCATGGTTTTCAAAGATTTATAAACTCTTTGCCTATAGTTATTTACAGGCATATGAGTTATAATAAATAATGATATAATCTTTAAGGCATTTTCAAAGTTTTCATAAAAATAATGCATAATGCATAACATTGTAACTCATCTTTTTATGCTTAAAGAAGTTATCTACAGTCATGTAGGTGATTTAAAAACAGTTTTCATTAAAAATAATGGATGGTGTGTGGAAGGACATTCTTTTAAGTTACTGTGTGAATTTAATGAGACGCTCCCCGCCAGGAGCTGGGCGAAGCCACGCCGAGTCAGATAGATAGACAGACAGACAGACAGATAGTCGGGAACGGGAGCTTATATGACTACTTATATGAATTAAATGAGATGCTCCCCACCAGGGACTGGGTGAAGCCGGGCCGGCACAGACAGACAGATAGTCGGGAACGGGAGCTTATATGACAACGTATATGAATTAAATGAGATGCTCCCCACCAGGGACTGGGTGAAGCCGGGTCAGACAGACAGACAGACAGACAGATAGTCGGGAACGGGAGCTTATATGACTACTTATATGAATTAAATGAGATGCTCCCCACCAGGGACCGGGTGAAGCCGGGTCAGCCAGACAGACAGACAAACAAGCAGACAGACTGATAGATAGATAGATCCCCGCCAGGGCCTGGGGGAAGCCGGGTCGGGTCAGCTAGTACATTATAAAACAAATTTCATTAGGGCGAGAAGTACAGAACCGAAAAATTTAGAGGGAAAAACAGTATCAAGTAACTGGTTCTTGTATTAATGTGATCTTGAAATAATCTTATCCCACCCCGCCCCCCCCCCATCCCACTGGAAACCCTAAAATACCGGGGGGGGGGAATTTCCCACCGGTTGAGAACCACTGATCTAGAGCGTATTTTATTTGCAAGTGGCAGACTCATCGAGACCCATTCGATTGAGGTGTGCTCCGTGTCTACAATGTTCTATTCTGAGTCTGAAGATTCTGTGTGCGCGTTTCTGTTTCATTTATGTATCAGTTCATTTATGTTGCTGTGTTCACGCTGTCCCTTTTATCCTCAGAATGAAGTAACTGATCGTATACACCGTCTTGTGTCCATGTAGTCATTGTTGCAGTTAAAATTAAGGAAATTGGTGGAACTAAAGCTTCCTTTATGGTTCCACATAGCGGCCAATGCCTAGATGTTCTTTCAGCAGAAAGCCATGTCACTGGGTGCAGTTCGTCGCTGGTAATTAAATATTGAACTTCATAATCTGATTTGACGGGTGTCTGTCGTAGATGCAAGCTATCAAGTCGAGAGGCGAAGGATGATGAAAAGAGAGTCGATGGAAGAAATAACAAAACGTTAAACATTTTGGTCACATTAAAAGGCACACACTCTTGCACAATCCATACTGGAGGAAAGGGTGAAGGCAGGCGAGCAAGAAGTAGACAACAACACTTGAAGATAACATCAAGGAATGGACGAACATGAGTCTGTTAAATTGTACAATAAAGGGAGTGTTGGAGATCTATTGCAACCAGCTTTCATTGTGCAGAGGACATATGATTGATTGATCAGGGTTGAAATAAACATCCTACACTGCACACTGCGTGATGACTGTCTAGGCAAATAGTCTTTAAACCTCAGCCATCGGCAACATTTCCATTCCTTAGGCAATACATCAGCAATGCTGCGTAAAGGTGTAATGGCAAGTCTCTCCCACTCTTCCTAAATAATTTCGTACTTAATTTAAAACATGTTGATTCTGTCGCCTGCGCATTTCTTAAAACGTGCATTCAGATTGTCCAAACTTACGAACTACTATGAAATTGCGTAAACAACACTTAATGTTTGCTGTGTGACTCATATGACAGTGTGTTTTGTGTATTTCAGTTAACATAATTCATTACGCTTCTCTAATATATGTTGACCGTTTTCTGTATTTAGCATCTGACGGAATACAGCGAAATATATCACACAATAAAATGTGCAGTATAGTGTTAGTGTCTTCATTATTAAAATTCACAACGGGAAAACATTATTTTGACCAGCATAACATCTTTCATTGCCTACACCCAGCCGCGCAAACATCGCATGTACATACATATTACTGAATGCAACGACAAATAAGAAATGACGATGATATATCTTCTAGGTCTTTGATTCGTCAAAAACCCTGTCGTTACTACATTAACCTTGATTTTCATTCCTGGAATTGATTTTATTACACAGGCGAGGGTTTAGACTTTACAATTTCATCAGCGAGTCTCAAGTGTATTATTGTCTCTTCTGTATACGTCTTCTTGTGTCGGGAATCGAGTGAAAAATAAATGCATTATAAACTGATGGATTCATTTATTTATCCTTTTCAATTAATTCATACTTCTGTTTAGTTAAATAAAGTTATTCTCATTGCTTCCTTGTCCGGTATCAGTTCTATATGCGGTATTTGCAAGTATGCTTGTGATTTCGTTCTAGTCTTAGAAATCCATAGCAACATTATCTCGGGAAAGTCTAGCGTTAGTGTTTGGTAGTAAAAGGAAGCCCGTCTCCCTGGTCTAGGAGTTACACGACTTTCTCCGTAATCCCGTATATTCTCGTGAGTGACGTGATGTGCGCGAGAATTGGTAGCGGTTCTCTCCGCGACGGTAACTTACATGGTATGTGAACCGGTCGCTTAGAAAGTAATGGCAAACTACTCAGTGTAATCTTGCCAAGAAATTAACAATCAGCTGAAATATGCTGATGTTGACAGCGATGTCCTGTTAAAGGATATGCGAACACACACACAAAAAGTAAAAGGAAAGATACACGTTTTCTCCCAGAACAGTGTTGCCAAATGTTAGTCCAAAATACACCGCAAATTCACGCATCCTACTTACGTCATACTCTTAACCAACAAACTAAGTTCCGTAGCAGCAATCTGATGTGGATATGTCAAGTGTCAAGACCATCATATTTTGTAGGCCTGAGTGAGCGGGAGAATAGGTGGCTAGTCTTTCCCTCGTGTAGCGGACGACGAGAGCTGACATCGATCCTTCTTCCAACCGCACTCATGCCATTGTCAGCGTAACGTCCTAATCATGACACCAACGCGCCAGCTCATACTCTTACAGTGAAATGAGTTAAGAATCAGTCGCCGAGCATCCCCTGTTTACATTGAAACAACACGACAAATAGTCACATGTATTTATTATCACCCATAGATATACTGGAAAGAAGAATAAATATGAGGCACTGTAGACGACGGAAAGGGCTTATTTGTGAAACATATCCCATGTAGCTAGAAACCCTTGAAATAGAAAGGAAATCTTTGAATTATAAATAAAACAAATGGTTACTTTAAATTCAACATTATTACAATGTCCGGGTTCGCGTACATGAACGGAATGCAAGCCATGGAAGTGCGTTTTGAGAGGTAACGTTCCGGTTTTGGGCGTGATGGTATATATATTTTTTTCACGAATTTTGACACTGTTCATTATAATCGTAGGACTCCGTGATTATAGTGTTCACCAGTGTCACCTATTTATAACATTTGTGACTGCCGATGAAAGTCCAGAGGCCACATCGTGATCACAGAAGCGCCTGTGTGAAAGTGATGTCTTCCGGCAGTTTTTCCCAACATACATCTTATAGTTGAGTTCATAAATCAGCACGCAGTGGCTTGCCTTGCGCAGGACTTTTGCCTTATAATAATAGTTTTCATGTGGAATCTTTGTGGCTCACTGGTTAAGCCACCTAACTCGCGCTTCGAAGGTCGTGGGTTTCTTCCCAGACTCGGCAGCTCGGTTTACGAGTGCAGTTTTCTCTGAGAGTCCTGGGCTTCATTGCTGTAGCGACTGAGTTCGTGCTCTATGCGACGGTTTTCACACACAGCTCTTCGAAAAGAGACCGAGCCTTAATGGTGCAATGAAGTTGTTCCTCTGCCTATAAATTCCCCGTTTTAAGTCTTTCTAAATGTCAGTTTATCATACCTGTTTCTATCATCTCCAAAATGTGTTTTACTGCTGTAGTTTTCTAGGCTTCTACTTTTAAGTAGCTAGTAAAATATGTATTGTTTTCCCCAAGTCGTTTTACCAATATCAGCTGGAATGAGAAGAGAACAGGAGAAAACGCACACTTTGTGCATTTGGACCTTAATAGCATTATCTTGCAGTTCACATCGGGGCCAAGCTACAATGAATGACTAAAGAGATAATGGTTTTACATGAGTCAGTCGGTCTCCCTGGCTAAGAAGTTAACATCTTTCTCCGTAATCGCGTATATCCACGTAAAGTAACGCAGCTGTGCGAGATTCGGTAGCGGATCGTGTCGCATTGCTTACTTATGGGGGTATGTGAGCCTGTCGCTCAGAAAACAGTGGTAAACTACTGAACGTAATCTTGCCAAGAAATCAACAACAGCGGTAAAATGCTGGTATTGACAATAAATAGGATATGCGGGAAAAAAATGATGAGTCTTTGTCACGAAGTGCTTAAGCCACCTGACCCGCGCTGCTGAGATCACGGGTTTCTTTCCGGACTCGGTCATTCGGTTCAGGAGTGCAGCTTTCTCTGAGGACCACCGACTCTAATACCATTGAAAAAATTATGTCAGCTACCAAATTGCCTGTGGTTGATTTCGAAGCCGATGTGCAGGATTGTGAAACTGCGTTCACTGTCCCCAACATAACATTGCACACGACATTTTAAAACCGAAGCATTACCGAGAACAAGAGTCGGTAAACATCTTGGCTTTGGTAGCCACCAGCTGTGTTGGTAAGTATGTTTTGTTTACGCCCCCCCCCCCTCCTTTCCCCGTCTTACATTGCTTCCTTAAGAGCAGTTCGACACCCGCTCCTGAAACGATATAAGGTACTTCTGTTTAGTCACAATGAAATGCTTATCAGCTGCGTTTAGACACATTTCCTTTACTTGTTCTCGGGTTCACGCACGCTCACAGACACTGAAATGATTATAATAGTAGCGACAATAATAATTCACTGTTTATACACCTCCAACTGAAAGTAAAGCAGTTGCAGACGTACTTACTGTGAAATATTATAATTCTCAATGTAGTAAGCATGAGAAGTGGGGTTGGGCATTTTTGTAAACGTTGTAGTCAACATTTTGTGTATTTCATTATGAGAGAATATTTCCCATAACTATATAACAATGATTGCCTCAAACAGGCTAATGAAACTAGAACATTATATACAACAATAAGAAAGAGATAAACAGTTTGCTTAGTTCATGTGATGAGAAGAGAGGTATTAGAGACACCATGACAACTGGAAAGATCGAGCGGAAGAGAGGCAGAGGCAGACCAAAAGACATTATGCTGGATGGATTGAGACGATGGCATGGATGAATATCATCAGCAGAGTTGATCCAGAACACCAAAGACCGAGATCTATAGAGAGCCATGAACGCCACCGCCAGCTTGCAGGGCACTTGATGATGCTGAATGGTATAACTGAACGGTCACAGAACTTTAGTAATACTGTACAGACAGCAACATGTCATGAAGCAGGAACCTGTTAGTGTCCATGATGTGATAGGACCATTATGTTTTGTAGCACTGGATGCACGGATGAACAGGTGACCAGTCTTTTCCTCTGTTAGTTGGTGACAAACTCAGATGTCGAATCCTGGTCCGGCAGCGCTCATGACATTATCCTCATAGCACCCTATCAACTACACTGACTCACCAGCCTCGTATTACTATGCAGTACTCACATTTCTTCACTATTAACAATCGATTAGACGTTTTATAATCTTTTAAATAGTGCCATCAACCGTTCATAATGATTAAACATCGTACCGGGCCTGATCCATTTATTATGAAGGGCTTCTATCGGCTCCATCTATTTAGTAGGCGTTGTCTGTCACCCATTAGAGACAGATTTCAGTCTAATGCAGTAAGAAAGATTGAAGTCTGTATGTTTTCGGACTGGCTGTGTCAGCCTCGGCCTCTCACCGCGGATACTTCGTTTAACGCATAAATGTCAGCGATAACATCAACAAATCTAAACAATGCTCTGCTTTATGGTAGACCCCGACTGGTCTATGCGTTTCCATAATATGGTCTCAATTGATGAGCTTGTCTCAGCCTCCAGACCGATACACGTAATGATGTATTGCGATAGTCTAAACGCATAGATTCGGTGACACTAACATAATAAATTAAATGATTGGAGAACAACGAGTGGTATTTTAAATTAAAGTTGAGGAATTATTATTGTTTTGTTTTTGTTTTATATAACATAAAAGCGTGTTAAATTTCTAACATGCGTTAACATTGGTTCAAGAACGCGGTCAATGAAGGTTCCGTGGGAAATAGCAAGTTACTTCTGTCGCTTCGTTGCCATAGTAATCAAAAGTGAGAGAAATACTATTATGGGGAGAAATACACTCACACATTTGGTGATAATTACCAAAATCTATGGTGAAAGAACAAGGCTAATGCAAAGAGATAAACACCTGGTCAGTTTGGCCAAGTGACATAATTGGGACACGAACACTGACCTCACCCAAGGCCGGTGATCGTGTGAGATGGCGAACCATGACCACACACACTTTTTGGCATGGCACACCATGATGATGAATTCCATGACCAGAACTGCCGTTAAGACGTGAAGTGTTAGGACTTCTCATATACCAGGTCATCGGGCGGAGTACAGAGTCCGTCTCTAACTCGAGCAGATCTGATTCGATTCACCGTGTGGAAGTTATGTATTTTTACAGACATGGGAAACAGTGATATACTCCCACTCAGTGACTCTAAAGCTAGGAGAGCATATGTGCACATGGCGCACAATTTTACAGTCAGAAATCAACAACAAGAAAAAAAAGGGGGGATGGGCAGACCGAAAGGACATACCAAGGCACAGTTTTATAATTATAAAACATACCAGCAATAAAACAGTTATAGCATTCTGATATTTACACATATTTGCATCCTCGCCCGTGCTACGGAGTTCGTGCACTTTGGTGAGATTCTTCTTGTGTGATGTAATGGAGACTGGAGAATCAATTAAAGTATTCATTTGCAATGGGCAAAGTACAAACCATATACTAGGGCACGGCATATAAGGCAACACCACCACCTTATTTTCGTCTCATATTTCCTTCCTAGTTTCTATAAATATGAAATCTAAGAATCAACATAATTTTACTCCAGACATTCTCACCCGGGCTTCGACCCCATCTTTAGTAGCCAACGATGAGTTCTCACCTTGATGGGACCAGTGGCAGTAGATTGAGTACTTTGTATTGCTGCTGTTTCCACTCTATCCCAAAGATCCGAGACAACATCGGTCTTGTCATACTCTAGATCACCGTCTAAAGCACCGATAGAAGCCAGTCTATCAGCTTGTTAATTTCCTAGTACACCTGCGTGCACTGGGCAGAAAACCCATTTGCCCTTGGACTTGATCTTTTCGAGCGTTGCAAACCACTCCTCGCGAAAGATACCAGCTTCTATTTTACGTAGCGTGCTTTGTGAGTATGTCATACACATATTAGGTTCTTTGCTACTTTCCAGCCATCCGAACGCAGTTTTTACAATCGCCACCTCCATTCTCTTGCTAGCAGTCGTGATATTATACATCAGGCCCTTTCTTTTTTTACACAATCCCTGAGCCTCTGCAATGAAACCCCACGCCCATCTTCAGATATGCATCACAAAATGGGATTATTCAGCTTTAAAAAAAAAACGCCTTCTCTATTTCTACTTGAGCACCCCTGCGCCACATGAACCTATGTTTTGCTATGTCGTGCCACATTCTGTCCAGGAAATATTGCATCATAGACGTCACATATCAACACTTTTGGAACCCACATTGAACTGACCCAATCTCTCCATGTCTAACGATTCACTCGACTTTCTCCTGTATACGTTCGCCACTTTAGGCATATTGTTTTATCATATACAACGAACTAGTCTTAGAGCTTGTGTAATTAGTTAACAGGGTTTGTTTTACTGTAATAAAAATCTTGAATAATTTTAGTGCTCTATGTTTGTTTCCTGGCACCTGTTACCCGAGTCTAAGTTATTTGGTATGTGTGTATTGTATAGGGCTAGAAAAGAAAAACAAACAAAACAAAACAGGATGTCGACAAAAGGATTTGTAAAAAAAAAGACTAGTTTCATGGGATTGAGAACTAGTGACTATTGAAAGGTGCCATACACGAGTCCTTTCATGGTTCAAATATCTTATTTAAAAGAAAATTTGAAGTTCCAATATACGGGGACTCAATATGACTAGTAAAGGAAAGTTAACTTACTGCATTTCTGCACCTGTCTTTCGATCAATCTTAGTAAATTTCTGAGATTTTAGAATGTGTATTTGTTAGAAAAAAATAATAGAACCATATATAAAGATTAATTATGTCATTCTCGAGCTCCAGTTGTTTCCCGATTTCGTTGATAATCACGTCCATTGAATTCCATTACCATCATCATTAAGTATGTCATTTTTATTATGCCTGCATTGATATATCTTCATATGCCTGTCTTATAACTGAGTTGTTGTTTTTTTCCCCCCTACCCTTTCCTCTTTTCCCCAGTAATGTTTACATACTGAACTAAAGTTGCTTAGTAAATCATAAACAGGCAACGAATGCTGTGGTTGATTGCAACATCCTGTATATGATATAAAACTAACTTCATTACTTTCTTTGCTGTTTTTCATGGCATTAGATGTGCCCAGGCCACGAGATATTTCGTCTTTTCTTTAGTTTAAGAAGATTTTCTTTTGACAGTATTTCAATCCATATCATTGAAATTATCAGTAGTTCAGGACACACTCATGTTCATTTCAGTATATATTGTCAGTGCTGAATAGATGGCCCCTTATAGCCTAAACCAAGTTCCTTTATTTCTTGCCCTAATTCATGTCCAACCCCTCCTCCATTTCCTCACTTACTGTAAGCTTTATATCGATAAATACCAAAATAAATTATTTTAGAACTAAGGGGGAAAAGGGGGGGGGAGAGAGAGAGAGAGAGAGAGAGAGAGAGAGAGAGAGAGAGAGAGAGAGGAAAGCGAAAGATAAAAGAAAGGAATTTCAGCATAAACAAGAGTAAGAAGAAAATCTACAATCTGGTACCTACCACTGTGATAGATTTAGTAAAAATTGCATACCTTTTCTCTTTAGTAGAGGGTGTACTGTTAATAAATGTAGGATTTTTGAAAATTCCAATTTTCCATTTTCAAAACAAAAATTCCAAATTCGGTCTCGTCTAACCTGCTTCCTCAGCGGTGGTTATTGTTGAGAGCCGTGGTTTTGTGGGTTTATTGACCCTGATTCTTGTCTTGTGCGCTCTTTCGAGTAAGTCCTATCTCGGACTGGTTATGTAAGCGTTTGTGTCTTTGACGTCAGCTGTGGGATTGGTCGGTGGCTATCCTTTGTGTTCGTCTCCTCTTGTGGTTTTCTTTGTTGGTGCAGGCTCCTGGCTGGTCTGGCTTGGCTGAGTGCAGTCCTTATAAGGACTTTTTATTTGGTTTTCTTGTCTCATTTTTTGGTGTATTTTCTGTAGGAGCTTTTCGGCGTTTTCATTTCCTCCTTGCGCCTGTTTTCATTGTCGCTTTTGAGTATCTGCTGCCTTAAGTTTTCTTCCTACGTGGTCAGCCATGGGACGATTTTACCATTATCTATATAGTACTCAAAGTCGGTCTCACAGTCGTAGTGTAAGGATGGGTATTCCATCGGTTTGCCCCCGGAAGTTTTTGTGATTCTTCTTTTCTTCCGCCCCCCCCCCCCCCCCCCCCCGCGCCTTCTGAATTCCTCGCGCTCGAGTCTCTCCCTGCTAAGTGTGTATTCTGTGCCTCCTTCAGAGATCCGACAGGATAGTGGTTCCCTCTTGGGCGTTGTGGTTGGGCTGCTGGCTTTAGCTTGCGGTTCAGCTTGGTCTCTTGGTTTTCATCTTGCGGTTTATCTGTGGTTTCTTGTATGGCTTCTGTTGGTTTGTTTTGGAAAAGTTCCATTTCAGCTTTCTGTAGTTCTCGCTCTTTTTAATGGTTTGTAGTATTTCTTCGTTCTCCTTCTTTATCAGTGCCATTTGTTCCACTTCTTGCTTGATATTTTGATGGATCTCCTTTATTTCAGCCAGCAGTTTCTCATTGTCGCTGGTCGGAGTCGGCGTCAGCCGTGCCTTGACTTGTTTCTTCAACTCGTTTATCTGCTTTTGCAGTTGATCTCTTTCAGCTTGTGCTATACCCGTGGCTGTCTCGCCCCTCCGCATTGCTTCCTTGAATGGTGTCTTCGTGGTAATTGCGATCTTTAAATCGTCTCTGTGTCGTTGCAGGTACGGACAGCCTAAGTATCTTGCTCCATGCTTGCCCAGGCAGTTGGCGCACTTTCGTTTGTTGTTGGGTGCTCGGAAGTCCGTGTCCTGCTTGGCCAGTGGACACTCCGTGAAGGCGTGGTGATCGGCGCAGTACCGGCAGATTTCCGTCTTACTGCGACAGGCTGCTCTGCTGTGGCCGGACCTCTGACATCTGGGACATTGGGTGACTCTTGGGATGAATCTCTCTGGCTGCTGCGTTCTCTTGTTGATAGATACTGTGATCGGCATCTCGCTGCCCTCTGTCGTCACCACTGCCAAGGTTGTGGTAATCTCGGAGTAAGTGAGGAGCCGCTCCGCCTTCAAGAATCGGGTGTGGAGATTCTCTTCTTGTAGCTGCTTCAGGATTTCTTCGTCTGATAGCTCCACTTGGATACGCTTGATATCCCACTTGATCTTTCTCCTCTCTCTGTTTCTCAGTAAGTTTGGCTCCTGTCTGTGGTGGACGGTCTCGCTCATGGTGGCTTCAGTGTTAGCTGTGGTTTCAGGTCCTTTGTTACAGCTCGTAGGCAGGCTCTCCATGTTCTTCTTCTTGTCGGCTCCCACGCTTCACATCTTGGATACCGCGTGTCTTTTGGTGTTCTTGCCCCTCCCCCCTCTCCCCCCCCCCCCCCCCCGTACCAGGTTTCTTGACTTGTTCAGGTGACTTGCTTGATAACGGTCGCAGTTGCGAAATATTGCCGTTCCAAGTTTTGTAGTTACCTTTTATGTTGCATGAACTCCTCAGCGGATGAACACAAAACTTGGAACGGCAATGTTTTCAAAAACCCCACTATAATTAAAAATGCACCCGTTATTTCTTATGTTGCCGAGACAATGAATGACTGTGTGTATCGTAGAAACACATTTATTTACTATTTTAAGAAAGATCCAGTTATTCTGCTTCTTAAACTCCACGCCATTTCGCATTGATGATGTCTATCCAGGATATTCTGTCTCTTGTGCTATGAATCATTTCTGATACCGACGTTCCTCCATGCCATGATGTCAGACTGTTCATCATCTTCTCTCTTGGTCTCGCCATGTCTATCGTCCTCTCCAACTTTCTCGTTGTGATAGTATACTTCAGCTTTCCTCCTCTCATTATATTCCCAGAGAATGCTAACAGCCTCTTCTGGTGAGAGTAACCAGTTCTCTTTAGAGGATACCCTCGCCCTGCCACCCGTTATGCGCTATTGACCTTAATATTATATGGTTACTACTTTTGGCTAGCGGCTGACCGAGTGGCCAGATTGAAGGTTTTTTTTTTTTTTCATGAGACCCGGGTTCGAATCCCAGGTAAGGTGTGGATATGTTTTTTTTTTTTTTTTCGTCTGGGGTAAAAAGAAAACCTAAACCTGCACAGTTTGCGGCGACTGCACTAGTCAAGCGGCCTTAATTCCTCAAGCTCAAGACATCACCCCCTCCCTTTTTTGCCGCCGTCCTACACCGCAAGGTACTATAGGCAGAAGATGAAAGTTATGACTACTTATGACTATAAATTGTAAACTGAAGCACGTGTAAGGCAAATTTATAATTTTTTCTATCAAACCGGCATGTTTATATTTATACGTAGGAGTATCAGGAATGTTCCTAGTATATTCAATATATGAATTTCTCAGTGCACACAATTGATCAGCAGGTTGTAATTTGCTGCTTTCATACAGCAGACCAGATGTGAGAACGGACACCGCTGGTGCCACTCGCGCCACGAAGCCGCCGCTGAACGCGAGTATGTGAGCAGAAATGCTACTATCCGGACACAGTCCGTGCCAGCCCGACATGAGATTGCTGTAACTGCCGCACAAGGGTGGAAGGAATCGCTATAGCTTTCTGTTGATTGAAATAGTTCGTGTCAATGATGCCAGACACGGTTTATTAGTGTAGCTGCGAAAAAGATATGATGAATCATCACAACTGTAATGTAGACTTAAATATTCACGTAAATACCCATTTAAAATGTGGTGTGTTGTGTTATAACTGCCACAGAAGGAATGTACCGTATTCAGCCGTCTAGTAGATTTAATTTCATTTAATCTTTTTAAATTACGGCGCATTCATGGAACTGCCCCTGAATAATAGAGTGAATTATCGCAGCTGTCTGTAAATTGTAATAGTTAATGTCAACTGTGTTGCAGAAGATTTATTTTCTTAGTACGTGTGTTAAATTTCTCACGCGAATGATGTTCACGCACGTTCTGAAATTGATTCCTTCAGCCGCTCGTTTTAATATTTTGTTAATTAACCCTTACATTTTTTTTAAAGCGACCCTTACATTTTACTAGTTTTCAACCTCTAACAACTGCTGGGTGACAACTATCCACGGTATTCAATTTATTACTGTAACTGAGTGATTTGTGGGACTCGCAGTAGTAAAGACGCTTGCCTGCCGCCCGATGGTCATCTTTTCGAATGCTTCCCGAGACAAGGATTAAAAAACAAAATATATTACCTCTGCTGTCAGGTTGACCCCGACCTAAAATTGGTTCACGTAAAAGTTATGTAAATTGGGTCCACGTGATATTGATCACATCACCCATCAATTGCCGATTGGTCTATAAATAATATGGCGCTAGCATCATATACTGAATACGCCTTTTAGTGAGGACAGGGTCCTTCACTTGACTCAGTGAATTGTGCAGTCTGCCACTCAGTTTCATTAACATGGATCGTGATTCATGCGGTACTCTTCCAGTGTAATAACAATAGTTTAGGTGTTAGCCTTGCAGTCATTACTGCTGTTCCTGTATGTGTTGCAGAGGTAGCACAGAGGTAGCTGTTTTACCACGATGGATTAGTCCATTTGCCTATGACAACTGTGGTTCGTATCGGGGATGTTTGTGCTGACATATCGAGGTTGCAATTACTTCTAGGTGCCAATTGTGAATTACAGTATTGATGAGCAATTATTTCTAGGTGCAATTTATGTATTGGAGTATTGGTGTCTCTGTACCTGTATATAAACTATACATAGATTGTTGTATTGTGTTCGTCGAAAATTGCTGTTTATCTTAAACCAGGCTCACACATGCAGACAAATACATAGACGTACACACAAACATGCACTATATATATATATATATATATATATATATATTATATATATATATATATATATATATATATATATATATATATATATATATATATATATATGAGAGAGAGAGAGAGAGAGAGAGAGAGAGAGAGAGAGAGAGAGAGAGAGAGAGAGAGAGAGAGAGAGAGAGAGACTGTGACTGCGTGTGCATGTGTATTCTTGTATGTTTGTTTGCGCGTACACATCCGACAGTTTGAGAACCTTACTTGTACCATGTATTATTTCCTTAATATGAGTATTTTGTTTTCTTTTCATTTAAGGTATGCTTTCAAGAGAGGTCTAGGCGGGAAGTAATGTCTTTCCTGGCGTGTCTCGTTTCTCATTTAGTGAGTATGGGACCAACAACTGGTTGGGCGGATCCTGCACCAAACTGAACGTGTACAGGGCAGAGGTATGGAATTCATGAATCTGCACAGAAAAAGAATCTCACCAATGGATGAAGAAAAATCAAAGCGAAGAACCTCAGCGAAGGATGCGTGGGAAGAAAGTTACCTCCAGAAATCCAAAGAGTTGAAGATTGAGGAGAAGAAGATCAACAGTAAATATGAGGGAGAAGACTCCGATTCCACACTGAAGGAAACGCTAAAGTGCCCCCTCGGCTTGAAGCGTGTGATGAACATATTTCGCTCAAAGCGCTTTAGTGACCCGACATTAGAGAACCTGTACAGGCGCTACTTTCTGAAAGTAGACCAATCATCGCAATCCAATATGCAACTTCTCAGCATTGTCGTCTGTCTCCTCCTTGTTATATTCTTCTACGTGCATGGACTAATGAGTCCTGTCCGAGGCACAGTGCTTGGCCTCGTTATCCTCTTGTTCATTATAATGGAGATTTTACTTTATTGTATCCATCTCGACTTCTTGACACTGCAGATCATCAGCCACGTAGCTGTGGTGTTGCTGTTTGTGGTAGTGTGTATAGTCACACTGGACCCCAAGCCGCGGGATGTATCAGACGGATTGTGGATCAGCGTATTTTTCATCTACATGATCTATTCGGGAATCCCTGTGGGCATGACAGTGGCAGTGATCTCGGGTATACTCCTGCCAGCGTTTCAGTTATCAGTCTCTACGAATGTTAGCAGTCGTCAGACAGACAATATGAACCCGGTAAGTGATTATTACAATCGTTGATGATCGTTCACTACCATCACCACCAACATCATCATCATCATCATCATCATCACGTTATGCTATTTCACTGTTCTCAGTTCTCAAAAGTTCCCTTCACTATTAGGTCAATGCGAACCTCAGTTCCTATGCCTATGTCATGCTATTGTATTTTGGACC
Organism: Cepaea nemoralis; assembly: GCA_014155875.1. Classification (NCBI taxonomy): domain Eukaryota; kingdom Metazoa; phylum Mollusca; class Gastropoda; order Stylommatophora; family Helicidae; genus Cepaea; species Cepaea nemoralis. Next base: position 165,628 of record JACEFZ010027609.1, on the reverse strand, counting down.
CCCTCGTTTTCCCAAGGAGCTCCTGGTCGAGTGGCTAAGAACGCCTAGTTCTCCTTCGGGAGACCCGGGTTCGAACCCCCGGTGAGACGTTGGGTTTTTTTTTTTCTGTCGGGGGCAAAAAGAAAATCCTAACCTGCACAGTTCGTTGCGACTGCACTAGCCAGGCGGCCTTAATACCCCAGGCTGAAGACCCCCCCCCCCTCCCCCTCCCCTGCCCAACACTGCAAGGTACCATTGGCAATAGATAACAGTATTTTGACAGACAGATGAAGTATTTCCCCCAAAGTGTGACCACCCAAGATTTTCTAATGTTTTGTATATGTTTTAGTATTTGTGTACTTTCCCTACGTCTTTAAGAATGTCTTCTTGCTATCTTATGTCTGTGCCGTTCAGCCTGCAATAAAACAATATCTCAAAATCTTTCAAGGTCTTTTTGATGATAGTGCACAGCTATATGCTGCTGAGGTGACTTCTGAGAACAACGTGGATTCTGCGTTATTGATTAATATTGGAGCCTTATTATATGTTACGTTGCTATTTAATCTTTTAACATTGCTTTATTTGTCTGCATGTCTTGCCTAGTGTTTTCTCACATACGGCTAAATTCACAGGTTCTAAATTTCTATTGAAAATCCCTCTCGTCTTCTCTCTCTTTACACCCCAACTACAACTGTCTCGACCATGCCACGTGGCCAAGCCATTCAGGTATATACTTCTTGGTCTTCCCCTTGGTCTCTTCCCTTCCAAAGACACATGCCGAGAATGAAGGAGAGAGAGAGAGAGAGAGAGAGAGAGAGAGAGAGAGAGAGAGAGAGAGAGAGAGAGAGAGAATTTATATGTGAAGAAAGCAAATGATGGGACAGTTTGCTGTGTGTTGGTTGAGGGCATATGTCCCAGTGGGGCATATCTGACAGATGAAGAAGTGCGATATTTTCTTCTGATTACAACATATGGTAGGTTCACGTGACACAGATGTCGTGGCGGTTGGTAAAACTGAAGTAAGTAATAAATAAAGGGCCCTTGACGACGCCTTCAAGTGTACTTGTATATGTAAATAGAGGGCCACTGCTATGAATCATAAGGGGTATGCGCTGCGGAAATAGACTGAGCCATGTAGGATAAAACCCGGTGCAACGAAGTCGACCCTGTCGACTTTGAAGCGACTTTTTATATAGTGCTAGCCTCATATTGTAATAGATCGGTGGACACTGGATGGGTCATGTCAGTATCACGCTTTACTTCTCAGAGCATTTCCTGGTACTCATTTTACCCTGGGTCGAAACTGAGCCGAGGTCAGTTTTAAAAAATCACCGCGTAGATGGAGATTCGAACACATGATTGCCGGACCGGTAGAAAAGCCATCACTGGAACAGTGATATAATACTTGTACTGAGAGCCAGAATCTATGTGACACTTGATCAATCAGCAAATTATTAAAGAAGAAAAATTAATGATTACTAACAAATACTGTTGCGAAAGAAACAATGTTTGCGTTCGGCGTGCACGCGTGTGTACTTTTAGTTTTATTCGTTTCCAAATTTGAATTAGACAAGAAAGCGGACATGTGTAGGTGGTTACAACTAATGAACTGCCGGGTTCCGGAAGCGCATTCACAACCTTCTTGCAGATCTGATTAATGTATTCGCTTATTTTTTTTCCACCTTAATTAAAGTCGAGTAGCGAGTGAACTCAAACATTCCCTCATATGTGACTTAAATGTCGTGCTATGTTTGTATGGTATTATTAATAACACTGTATATACAGTGCTTTAACGTTATCATCAGAATGCAACAATACTTGGAAGTTAACTGTTTGTTATTTGAGAAAGAAACACGCTGAAGTCTATAATTAGATTGTATGCTAAAATATGTACTTTCCAACGAGGTTTTTGAACTGATAAGTATAAGTAAAAATGGTTTAAACGGTGTTGATTTCTGCTATATAGACCATTATCACATACATTTTTATGACACTAGTCTTCAAATCCCGTTGTCTTATTTTCGTGAAACAATGTCCTCACAGTATGAAACATCTACTATCCGAGCTCAAATGACCATGCTATCTGAACTCGCTACATTTGTTTATATTTGAATAAAGACGGTACAGTCAAGTTGTACAATTTGTTGCCTGCTATATTTCGCTGCATTTTTGTCATATGTTTACTGCATAAGTCAGTTAATGTAAAACAAAGCAGGTAATGCACCCTTAAACTAAACACGTATGTTGTTACCACGGTAATTTGTAACTTGCTGTCACGTCTTTTTATTTACAAAGTGGAGGGTTAACATTTGGATTGCAGCCGCTTCGAAAAATGTTTAAATGCAACCACTTCGTGTGTAGTAGATCACGCAGAACGAATCGTCTCTCTGTCAGGTGATCGGAGTCCAGCAGCTGGTGTGCAATGACCGGTATGGATAACTTTCTGTTCGTTGGTTTTATTCTGTCACCAGAATATGCTGTTATTAGTGTGTCTTTCCAGCTTATGTTGTGTTCTGCCACTCCATTATTCAGTGGCCACTCTGTGATGCCAATGTAGGTAGAATGGGACCCCAATTGAAATTGGTAAATACAGTTTAACTTGATACGGATACATTTACTGATGGGACGGAGGCTAGAGTGGTTGTGTGTGTGTGTGCGTGCGCGCGCGCGCTGAGGTAGCAACACAGAACGTTTGGCCAACTGCTTGTTTTGAGTCGGTCCAGTAGACGTTGCATTACGTCATCCCCTCAAATGTTTGCGGTCCGATTTCCTAACCCCGCGTTGTAAACAAACAGACATGGTATTTAGTTTACTTTGGTGACATGTGTTTTGTATATTTCAGCATTAAAGATTCATTGCTTACTTTGTTTTTAAATTTTACTTCTGCAGTATGCCCCTGACGATATGCAGTATCTTCTGCCAGGCAATAAATTGTTCAACTTATTGTTTGTATTTTCATTTGCAAAATTCAAAACATTGGTCAAGGATACACTGTTAGATGCTTGGTCAGAGTAGGTGGAAGATCTTTGCAACGATTCATGTGTATAACAGTTTGATATTCCGTATAACAAAAAAACCACCACACATTTTGAAGATAGAAGCAAGGGACTTTCTTACACATATGAGATCCGACAAAACCCCAGGTCCAAACAACATCACACCTGAAATGATAAATGAATTATAGAAAAATTTGGATTAGACCAGTGTTTCCCAACCTTTTTTGTGCTATGCCCCACCTAAGCCTTTCTAAAATTCTTATGCCCCCCTCCCCCACCTAACATATACATTATTTTTAATATTCAAAAATTGAAATGTTCACTAAAGAAAGTTGAATGATAGCTTTTAGGAAGAAATCAATAGGAAATTATTGAGCAAACATAGTAAGTACATTTTCAAAACATACAATGGAGAAAATATGGCCTCTAATATGTCCTCTAAAAGTACTGGAGAGTTTTGGTCAGAGACCATAACTTTAGAAAGGGAAAATCCCAACTGCACCTCCCCGCGGTAGAGGATGGAAACACACCACGGTGTGGCTAACACAGCTCTGGGGACCGAGTATCCACCGGAATAAGTGGACAACTCTGCAGCTGAGCAGAGCAGGGCACTCACTTGTCCTTACAGTCGGAAATGGCTGACAAAGGCAGAGGTAAAAAGACCACCATGTGAATGTGGAAGACAAGGGGAAACCACCACATTATATTCCCAAGACTTCATGGCAAAACATATTTCAAAGTTAGTGAAGGACGTTAATGGCTGTCTTAGGGCATCCTCGTCCGGTAGGGACAGTCATGAGCCACAGGTGACACCAGACCGTCATCCAGCTACTGATGGCAAAAACTTAACTAAAATAAATAAATTTAGAGTAGGAACATGGAATGTTAGGACATTAAATGAGCTAGGAAAGTTGACCAATGTTCTAAGAGAGATGGATAGCATGAAAATGAATATACTAGGCGTTAGTGAGATGAGATGGAAGGGATCGGGCAAAATTATAGCTGACAATCATACAATAATTTATTCTGGAGGGGATACACATGAAAAAGGTGTAGGAATAATATTAGACGAAAAAACAGCCAAGTCAATTAATGGATACTGGTGTATTTCAGATAGAGTTATTATGGTAAAAATCAAAGGCAAACCAATAGACATAAATATTATACAAGTATATGCACCAACAGCAAGCAGTAGTGATGAAGAAATACAACACTTTTACGATGAAATAGAAATGGCGATGGCTCAAATTGGATCACAAGAAATAAAGATAATACTTTGTGATTTTAATGCAAAAGTAGGAAAGGGAAAAATGGAGGATGTAGTGGGGAAATACGGTTTAGGTACAAGAAATGAAAGAGGGGAAAAGTTAATAGAATGGGCAAATATCAATGATATGATAATTGGAAACACATGGTTTAAACATCATAAAAGACGACTGTACACATGGATAAGCCCTGTTAAGAAAATACGCAACCAAATTGACTACATACTAATTAATAAAAGATTTAGAAATGCTTTAATTAATGTAAAGGCATGCCTGGTGCTGACTGTAATAGTGATCATGTACCATTATGTGGACAAATAAAAGTAAGATTAAAGAGAGGGAAAAAAATGGTTAAGAACATGAGACTTAATAAAGAGGTTCTGAAAATAGATAAAGACATGCAAGAACAAAACAGAGTGACTGTGAAAAATAGGTACAATGCAATAACTAAAATACAGAGTATAGATGAACAATGGGAAATGTTAAGGGACTCCATTCATCAAACTAGCAAAGAAGTATTACCGGAGAGAGGCAAAATAGCTAAGAAAAAATGGATGAATGAAGATATCTTAAAACTGATGGACAAAAGAAAACAGAGTAAAAATGACAAACAAGAATACGCTAAGATAAATAAAGAAATAAAAGATAAATGTGGGAAGGCTAAAGAAAGTTGGTTAAACGAGCAATGCAAAAAAATTGAATTAAATTCCATTAAAGACACAAAAAATATGCACAGACAAATCAGTGAGCTTACAGGAAGAAAAATAAGAATAAATACAGGGTGTTTGAAATCAAAAACAGGAAAGATAATATTAGAGGAAGATGCTATAATGAAGAGGTGGAATGAGTATATAAGAGAATTATATGAAGGGGAAAGGGAAGAATTAACAGAAGATAGTAACTTAGAAGGTCCACCTATTCTGAAAGAAGAAGTCGCTGACGCTATGAAACGTATGAAGAAAGGAAAAACAGCTGGGCCAGATGAAATCACAATAGAAGAATTAGAAGTATTGGGAGAATTTGGAGTAGATATATTAACCAAAATGTTGAATGATATTTACAGCAGTGGATATTTACCCAGTGATATGCTGAAATCTGTATTTATAGCTATACCAAAAAGACCAGGAGCAATTGATTGTGAAGATTTTCGTACAATTAACCTTATAAACCATATCACCAAGCTTCTTCTCAGAATCATAATGAGAAGAACCAAAAATAAAATAAAAATGGAAATTAGTGAAGAACAGTATGGATTTGTGGAAGGAAAGGGCACAAACAATGCAATTTATACATTACGGACACTAATAGAAAGGTCAATAGAGAAGCAGAGAGACATATATTTGTGCTTCATAGATTATACTAAGGCATTTGATAAAGTAAAACATGATGAACTGATTAAAATGTTGGAAGATATCAACACTGATGGAAAAGATTTAAGAATAATAAAGAATATTTACTGGAACCAAGTAGCAGCAATTAAAATGGGAAATAAAGAGGGTAGTTACGAACAGATAAAGCTAGGAGTACGACAAGGGTGTGTCTTGTCACCAGATCTTTTCTCCCTGTATAGCGAAGTAATAATGAGAGAGATCAAAGAGATGACAGGAATACTAGTTGGAGGTTATAATATAAATAATATACGCTATGCAGATGACACAGTGGCGGATAATTCAACAGCACTACAACAATTATTAGACGTAGTAGTAACAGAGAGTGCAAGGAAAGGACTCTCCTTGAATATCAAGAAAACAGTAACAATGGTAATATCAAAGAAAATGGTGACACCAAAATGTGACATAGAAATAGAAGGGAAAATCCTTAACCAAGTTGATAATTTTAGATACCTAGGGGCATTTATAACATCAGATGGAAGATGTACAACAGAGATTAGGAGCAGAATAGGGCAGGCAAAAGCCGCATTTCAGAAAATGAAGAGTATCTTATGCAATAAGTCACTATCACTGAATGTAAGAAAGAGAGTGCTGAAATGCTATGTAGAACCAGTTTTGCTGTATGGCAGTGAATCTTGGAATGTAAATGAGCAAATTAAGAAGAAATTAGAAGCAACAGAGATGTGGTTCCTGAGACGAATGTTGCGAATTCCTTGGACTGCCAGAGTAACTAACGACGACTGCTTGAAACAGGCTAACGAAGCTAGAACATTATATACAACAATAAGACAGAGACAAACAGCTTTCCTCGGTCATGTGATGAGAAGAGAGGCATTGGAGAACATCGTAACAACTGGAAAGATCGAGGGGAAGAGAGGCAGAGGTAGACCAAGAGAAGTGATGCTGGATGGATTGAGACGGTGGCATGGGGGATTTTCAGCAGCAGAGTTGATCCAGAAAACCAAAGACCGAGATCTATGGAGAGCCATGAACGCCTACGCCAGCCGGCACGGCACTTGATGATGATGACAATTGAGAATTGAAATTCATGTGCAAAATAATTTTAATGAAAGATTGTTCTATATTATTTTAATTATTAGTAATTATTTATTATTTAAATTTAGTGAGATCCTTGCGCTTGATGCTTGATGCAAAGAGATTTTATGTCAGGTTCCAAGTTAGTTAACTTCAGTCTCAAGTCTGCCCGTTTTGTTATATCCAGCCGATTTCACCCATGTTCGAATTGCCCCTCTTAACAATCAGATTGCCCCCCTGTGGGGCGTGGGCCCCACGTTGGGAAACACTGGATTAGACCATGTCATTAGGCTGCTGAACACAATCTACGACACTGGAGACATACCTCCTGGCTTATGCAAAGCTGTGTTTATGGCAACCCGGAATAAGCCAGGAACTGTAGATTGTGATCAGCATGGAACTAATAGCATAATGAGTCACACTCCTAAGATTTTTCTAAGATAATTAGTTATTCGACAGATTATCCCCACTGCACGTCGAACCATTCAGCACAAACGATGATGTTGTTTGTACACATGTTGCGGTAAGAATCACTATGTAACGGGTTAGTAAGGGGAAAACACAGATATAGGTGAAAAACATTTTGTTGAAAATGGTAGAGAAAATAACAGCATTCAGTGCTCATAATTGAATGACAGAACGATGTCATATTTTAAGTTATTCGCCCCCAAAAAGCAAATAGTTTTTTTTTAAAACCCCTGTTACATCTTGAGGCGAATTGGGTATATCTAGTGCTGGCTGAAAATTGTTATACATTTCTCAGCATTCGACGAGTGATGTAGTCACTACCATGGAGGCTGCCTTTACTGTTTATATTTTCTTGGTACCCATTTCAAGTCTGAATTGTACTTACATTAAAACAACATAAAAACCATCGCCAGATACATGTACTTCATTTGGGACGTTCTAGGAATGTGGATTGTTGCAGCGATTAAATTCTATCCCCGCAGTAGTACATTGGGGAATTAACGATTCCAGCCATCTCGATTTAATTTATTTTAAAATGTAGTTTAACGTTTAGTATATTTTTCATGGCCGTCTCCGTGGCAAAGGCGTTACGGACGCGGTTCGTAATCCCGCTTACCTGCGATCGAAACTGCGACCGATTTGGCAGCAGACCGTGTCGCACTATGTTTTAACGTGTTGGTATGGGAGCCGGTCGTTCAGAAAGCAATGGCAAACTACTGAACGTAAACTTGCCAAGACATCAACAACAACAGTGCAGGTGTTGACAGCGATGTCCTGTAAATAGGATATATATATCTATATTTATAAAACAAAGTGTATGTATGTAAATATGTATGTAAATATGTATGTAAATATGTATGTCCTTTATTTTTTCGCGAACGGCCCATCCGATTGAGATGAAATTTTCTACACGCCTTCCTTTCATTCCAGAGCTGTCAACTGTCATAGTTTTTTTTTCTTCTTCCTCCTCCTCCCTCCTCCCCCTCCCAAAATACGTACGTAAATATATGATGATGATGATGAAAGAATCCCCGAACCAAAACGCTAGGGAAAGGGAAGAAAATGACGTGACTACACAGAATCGTCACACGGCAATCATCATCATCAAGTGCCGTGCCGGCTGGCGTAGGCGTTCATGGCTCTCCGTAGATCTCAGTCTTTGGTTTTTTGGATCAACTCTGCTGCTGATATTCCTCCATGCCACGGCAATATCAATAACAATTCATCTTTTTATGTGTAAGGAAGTTATCTACAGTCGTGTAGAAGGGAAGAACTAGACGAGTATGAATTCGGAATGGCGAACTCTCTCCCCCTCTCTTCTCTCCCTCTACCTCCTCCCTCCACCCTTCTCCTCTTCCTCCTCCCTCTCATCCCTCTCCCTCCTCCCTCCTCCTTCTCCCTCTTCCTTCTCCCTCTTCCTCTCCCCTCCTCCTCCAATTTCCTCCCTCCTACTCCCTCCGCCTCCTCCCCCCTCCTCCCTCATCTTCCCTCCTCCTCCCTCTCCCTCCTCATCCCTCCTCCTCCTGCCTCCCTCCTCCTCCTGCCTCCTTCTCCCTCATCATCCTCCCTCCTCCTTCTCCCTTCTTCTCCCTCTTCCCTCTTCCTCCTCCTACCTCCTCCCTCCTCCTCCTCCCTTCACCCTCCTCCTCCCTTCTCCTCCTCTTCCTCCTCCCTTTCCTTCCTCCTCCTCCTCCCTTTCCTTCCTCCTCCTCCTCCCTCTACCTCCTCCTCCCCCTACCTCTTTCCTCCTCCCTCCTCCTCCTCTTCCACCTCCCTTTCCTTCCTCCCCTCCTCATTCTCCCTCCTTCCTCTCCCTCCTTCCTCCTCCTCCTTCCTTCTTCTCCCTCTGCCTCCTCTCCCCTCCTCCTTCTCCTCCTCCCTCCTTCTCCCTTCTTCTCCTCCTCTCCCCTCCTCCTCCTCCTACCCTCTTCCTCTTCCCCTCCTCCCTCTCCCTCCTCCATCCTCCTCCTCCCTCTTCCTCCTCCTCCCTTTTCCTCCTCCTTCCTCTTCCTCCTCCTTCCTCCTCCTCCCTCTTCCTCCCTCTCCCTCCTCCATCCTCCTCCTTCTTCCTCCTCCTTCCTCCTCCTCCCTCTTCCTCCTCCTCCTACCTCCTCCCTCCTCCTCCTCTCTCCTCCTCCCTCCTCCCTTTTCCTCCCTCCTCCTCCCTCTACCTTCTCCCTCCTCCTCTCCACTCTTCCTCCTACCCTCTTCCTCTTCCCCTCCCCCTCCTCCCTATCCCTCCTTCTCCCTCCTCCTTCTTCCTCCCTCCTCTTCCTCCTCCTCCCCCTCCTCCTTCCTCCTCCTCCCTCTCCTCCTCCTCACTCCTCCTAACTCCTCCTCCTCCCTCTACCTCCTCCCTCCTCCTCCCTTCACATTCCTCCTCCTCCCTCTTCCTCCTCCTCCCTCTACCTCCTCCTCCCTTTACATTCCTCCTCCTCCCTCTTCCTCCTCATCCCTCCTTCTCCCTCCTTCTCCCTCCTCCTCCTTCTTCCTCCCTCCTCCTCCTCCCTCCTCCCCCTCCTCCTTCCTCCTCCTCCCTCTCCTCCTCCTCACTCCTCCTCCTCCCTCCTCCTCCCTCTACCTCCTCCCTCCTCCTCCCTTCACATTCCTCTTCCCCCTCCTCCCTCCTCCTCCTCCCTTCTCCTCCTCGCTCCTCCTCCCTCCTCCTCCTCCCTCCTCCTCCTCCCTCCTCCTCATCACTCCTCCTCCCTCCTCCTCCTTCTCCTCCTCCTCCCCCTCCTCCTTTCTCCTCCTCCCTCCCCGCCTCCTCCCTCCTCCTCCTCCCTCTACCTCCTCCTCCTCCCTCCTCCTCTTCCTTCTACCTCCTCCCCCCTCCTCCCTTAACATTCCTCCTCCTCCCTCTTCCTCCTCCTCCCTCCTCCTCTCTCCGCCTCCCTCCTCCTCTCTCCGCCTCCCTCCTCCTCCTCCCTCTACCTCCTCCCTCCTCCTCCCTTCACATTCCTCCTCCTCCCTCCTCCTCCTCCCCTCCTCTTCCCTCCTTCTCCTCCTTCTCCCTCCTCCTTCTCCCTCTTCCTCCTCCCTCTTCCTTCTCCCTCCGCCTCCTCCCTCCTCCTACTCTCTCCTCCTCCTCCCTCCTCCTCCCTCTCCCTCCTCCTCCCTCTCCTCCTGCTCCCTTCTCCTCCTGCGTTCTCCTCCTCCCTCCTTCTCCCTCCTCCTCCCTCTTCCTCCTCCCTCCTCCTCGCCTCCTCCTCCACCCTACTCCTCCCTCCTCCTCCTAATCCCTCCTCCTCCTTCCTATTCCTCCCTACTCCTCCTGTCTCCTCCCTCCTCCTCCCTCCTCTTCCCTCCTCCACCTCCCTCTTCCTCCTCCCTCCTACATTTACCCAAGACAGACAGACAGTCAGACAGATAGTCGGGAACGGGATCTTATATGACTACTTATATAATTTAAATGAGATGCTCTCCACCATGGGCTGGGCCGGGTCAGACAGACAGATAGATAGACGGACAGACAGACAGACAGACAGACAGACAGACAGACAGACAGACAGACAGACAGTCGGGAACGGGAACTTATATGACTACTTATATGAATTAAATGAGATGCTCCCCACCAGGAGTTGGGCGATGCCGGGCCGGGTCAGACAGACAGACAGATAGATAGTCGGAACGGGAACTTATATGACTTATATGAACGGGAACTTATTAGACAGACAGACAGACAGACAGACAGATAGTCGGTAACGGGAACGAGAACTTATATGACTACTTATATGAATTAAATGAGATCCTCCCCACCAGAGTCTGGGCGAAGCCGGGCCGGGTCAGCTAGTATATATATATATATATATATATATATATATATATATATATATATATATATATATATATATATATATATATATATATATATATATAAAACAAAGTGTATGTATGTAAATATATATGTAAATATATATGTATGTCCTTTATTTGTTCGCGAACGGCCCATCCGATTGAGATGAAATGTTCTACACGCCTTCCTTTCATTCCAGAGCTGTCAACTGTCATAGTTTTTTTTCTTCTTCCTCCTCCTCCCTCCTCCCCCTCCCAAAATACGTACGTAAATATATGATGATGATGATGAAAGAATCCCCGAACCAAAACGCTAGGGAAAGGGAAGAAAATGACGTGACTACACAGAATCGTCACACGGCAATCATCATCATCAAGTGCCGTGCCGGCTGGCGTAGGCGTTCATGGCTCTCCGTAGATCTCAGTCTTTGGTTTTTTGGATCAACTCTGCTGCTGATATTCCTCCATGCCACGGCAATATCAATAACAATTCATCTTTTTATGTGTAAGGAAGTTATCTACAGTCGTGTAGAAGGGAAGAACTAGACGAGTATGAATTCGGAATGGCGAACTCTCTCCTCCTCTCTTCTCCTCCCTCTACCTCCTCCCTCCACCCTTCTCCTCTTCCTCCTCCCTCTCATCCCTCTCCTCCTCCCTCCTCCTTCTCCCTCTTCCTTCTCCCTCTTCCTCTCCCCTCCTCCTCCATCCTCCTCCCTCCTACTCCCTCCGCCTCCTCCCCCTCCTCCCTCATCTTCCCTCCTCCTCCCTCTCCCTCCTCATCCCTCCTCCTCCTGCCTCCCTCCTCCTCCTCCTGCCTCCTTCTCCCTCATCATCCTCCCTCCTCCTTCTCCCTTCTTCTCCCTCTTCCTCCTCCTACCTCCTCCCTCCTCCTCCCTCTACCTCCTCCTCCTCCCTCCACCCTCCTCCTCCCTTCTCCTCCTCTTCCTCCTCCCTTTCCTTCCTCCTCCTCCTCCCTCTACCTCCTCCTCCCCCTACCTCTTTCCTCCTCCCTCCTCCTCCTCTTCCACCTCCCTTTCCTTCCTACCCTCCTCATTCTCCCTCCTTCCTCTCCTCCTTCCTCCTCCTCCTTCCTTCTTCTCCCTCTGCCTCCTCCCTCCTCCTCTCCCCTCCTCCCTCCTCCTCCTCCTTCTCCTCCTCCCTCCTTCTCCCTTCTTCTCCTCCTCTCCCCTCCTCCTCCTCCTACCCTCTTCCTCTTCCCCTCCTCCCTCTCCCTCCTCCATCCTCCTCCTCCCTCTTCCTCCTCCTCCCTCTTCCTCCTCCTTCCTCTTCCTCCTCCTTCCTCCTCCTCCCTCTTCCTCCCTCTCCCTCCTCCATCCTCCTCCCTCTTCCTCCTCCTTCTTCCTCCTCCTTCCTTCTCCTCCCTCCTCCTCCCTCTTCCTCCTCCTCCTACCTCCTCCTTCCTCCTCCTCTCTCCTCCTCCCTCCTCCCTTTTCCTCCTCCTCTCTCCTCCTCCCTCTACCTCCTCCCTCCTCCTCTCCACTCTTCCTCCTACCCTCTTTCCCTCCCCCTCCTCCCTATCCCTCCTCCTCCCTTCACATTCCTCCTCCTCCCTCTTCATCCTCCTCCCTCCTCCTCCTCATCCCTCCTTCTCCCTCCTCCTCCTTCTTCCTCCCTCCTTCTCCTCCCCCTCCTCCTTCCTCCTCCTCCCTCTCCTCCTCCTCACTCCTCCTCCATCTCCTCCTCCTCACTCCTCCTCCTCCCTCCTCCTCCTCCCTCTACCTCCTCCCTCCTCCTCCCTTCACATTCCTCCTCCTCCCTCTTCCCCTCCTCCCTCCTCCTCATCCCTCCTCCTCCCTTCTCCTCCTCCCTCTACCTCCTCCTCCCTTCACATTCCTCCTCCTCCCTCTTCCTCCTCCTCCCTCCTCCTCCTCATCCCTCCTTCTCCCTCCTCCTCCTTCTTCCTCCCTCCTCCTCCCCTCCTCCTTCCTCCTCCTCCCTCTCCTCCTCCTCACTCCTCCTCTTCCCTCCTCCTCCCTCTACCTCCTCCCTCCTCCTCCCTTCACATTCCTCCTCCTCCCTCTTCCTCCTCCTCCCTCTTCCTCCTCCTCCCTCCTCCTCATCCCTCCTCCTCCTCCTCCTCTCTCCTCCTCCATCCTCCTCCTCCCTCCTCCTCATCACTCCTCCTCCCTCCTCCTCCTTCTTCCTCCCTCCTCCTCACTCCTCCCCCTCCTCCTTCCTCCTCCTCCCTCTCCGCCTCCTCCTCCCTCCTCCTCCTCCCTCTACCTCCTCCTCCTCCCTCCTCCTCCCTCTACCTCCTCCCCCCTCCTCCCTTCACATTCCTCCTCCTCCCTCTTCCTCCTCCTCCCTCCTCCTCCTCTCTCCGCCTCCCTCCTCCTCCTCCTCCCTCTACCTCCTCCCTCCTCCTCCCTTCACATTCCTCCTCCTCCCTCCTCCTCCTTCCCCTCCTCCTCTTCCCTCCTCCTCCTCCCCCTCCTTCTCCTCCTTCTCCCTCCTCCTTCTCCCTCTTCCTCCTCCCTCCGCCTCCTCCCTCCTCCTACTCTCTTTTCCTCCTCCCTCCTCCTCCCTCTCCCTCCTCATCCCTCTCCTCCTCCTGCTCCCTTCTCCTCCTGCGTTCTCCTCCTCCCTCCTTCTCCCTCCTCCTCCCTCTTCCTCCTCCCTCCTCCTCGCCTCCTCCTCCACCCTACTCCTCCCTCCTCCTCCTAATCCCTCCTCCTCCCTCCTATTCCTCCCTACTCCTCCTGTCTCCTCCCTCCTCCTCCCTCCTCTTCCCTCCTCCACCTCCCTCTTCCTCCTCCCTCCTACATTTACCCAAGACAGACAGACAGTCAGACAGATAGTCGGGAACGGGATCTTATATGACTACTTATATAATTTAAATGAGATGCTCTCCACCATGGGCTGGGCCGGGTCAGACAGACAGACAGATAGATAGACAGACAGACAGACAGACAGACAGACAGACAGACAGACAGACAGACAGTCGGGAACGGGAACTTATATGACTACTTATATGAATTAAATGAGATGCTCCCCACCAGGAGTTGGGCGATGCCGGGCCGGGTCAGACAGACAGACAGATAGATAGTCGGAACGGGAACTTATATGACTACTTATATGAATTAAATGAGATGCTCCCCATCAGGGTCTGGGCGAAGACGGGCCGGGTCAGACAGACAGACAGACAGATAGACAGACAGACAGACAGATAGTCGGTAACGGGAACGAGAACTTATATGACTACTTATATGAATTAAATGAGATGCTCCCCACCAGAGTCTGGGCGAAGCCGGGCCGGGTCAGCTAGTGTATATATATATATATATATATATATATATATATATATATATATATATATATATATATATATATATATATATATATCATGGGCAGCCGAGGTAACGAAGCGACTAGCACGCTTCCTTGCTGTTGGTCATGTTCTGGATCCCACATGTAGGCGGGAATTCTCCCGCCTCCCCCAATTTACCTAAGCTTCCAGGTCCTTTTAGCCTAAAATCGATAGCAAAATGTGTGTGGGTGTGTGTGTGTGTGTGGGTGGTGGGTGGTTGGCTCACATTTAACTCACGCGCAATCCTTCACGTGCTACTTCTAGTGCACTGAACTGATCTTTGCGTGAGGATTAGCTTTCATATTTACTGTATTCCTCACCATCAGGCGAACCCACTCCTACTTCAGAGGTACTTGTAAGGCAAGGATGGGAAGCGAACAATTTAGTCCAGCTGACCGGTATAGGGATTGCACCTGCTAACTCGACATCAGCACACCGGAAGTTTCAGAGCAAGTGCTCTTATCCATTCGGCCACGCTGGCCTCCATAGTAGGAAATGTTTTAGAAAATAAATGGGACGGGTGTAATATTGGCCGCATCACTACCCATCGACTGTCCATTGGTCTATAACATTAAGGAGCTAGCACCATATACTTACTTCATACGCCTGAAGGCTTGGAAAAGGGCCCGTTACTTTGCCTACATATTCATTGCCTCTTGGACTGTCAGTGTTTTCCCTTTCGGCTGTTTGCAAGGCGTTGTCGCTTCGTTCGGTAGACTCAGCCGATCGACCAGGGACATTATCTCAAGTCTGTACGGGTTTCGTCTGCAAACTAATGTGATTAATGTTTCTGAAAAAAAGTTCTCCCCGCCCATCGCACCCGATATTGCCTTTCCAATCGGTGTCTGTAATCATATCCTTTTTCTCCCTCTGTCTGACTTCGGTCGCGGCTGTGATGTTTAATGTCGCAATGTTCTTCATATCTTTGCTTTTCGCGTGTGCTGAATACTGTAGTCATCATTGTCATGGAAAACTTGTCTGGATATTCTCTTTCAGTATTCGTGAAATACGTTTCTTTAATTGAAAAGAAAACGCAGACTGCGTTGCTACTGTTTTTTTAAGCCTCTGTTTTATCGGGAAACAATCCATGGTTGTAGAATCTATTTTGCCATCTCCATTTCTATACAAGTGATCTACAATCGCAGAATAGTTTGCCGTCCTCTGTGGTAACCATTTTATCTTTTATGGTAGTGGCTCTCAACCTGATGGTTGCGACCCCCAACGGGATCGCCAAGTAATCTTGTGGGAGTCGCTGCAGTTATTTCTATGGGAATGTCGTCATTCAGAGGTAAAGCAAGACGGACATATAATCAGATTGCAACGGGCACGATTAGTATTGGAACTGTTCGCTGGCTGTTGAAGATGAGAGTTTGGTTCTTGTGGGAATGCCCAGAGTGCAGTGATGTCGGCTCTTGATTCACCTCAACTGCATAGGAAATGTTAAATGACACCACAGAGATTTTTGACACTTACATATTTTATTTACATGACTGCACTGCCATATCGTAACACACATAGTTGATACAGGAAACTAAACGACTTACACCCCCCCCCCCCCCCCGGCATATTATAGTTAAACGTACATGGCCCTTGTACACATCTTGAGACATGTTGAGTGTGTGATGATAGTCCATATTTGTAGAGACCAATCGGCACTCGATGTAGTCAATATCAAGTCGGCCACCTTTACTTCCAAGGACATTTCCTGATACCAGTTTTAGACTGAGTCGACCTGGAAGTACAGGTCATGTTTTTTTTTTTTTTAATGTAATCGTTTCGATGGGGATTCAGTACACGTCCGCCGGGCCGGAAGTTAATTGTGCTAACCAACGTACTACTGCGGCTCCCACCGTGGGTATTTTTTTTTTTTTTTTGCGCTCGCTCGTTTTGAACTCAAGCGTAGTCCATACACACTATCTATAGTAGTGATGGACTGAATTTTGTGTGTGGGTTAGCTTTCCATATTAACAGTTTCCCTCGCCATCAGGCGAACCCACTTAGACTTCAGAGTTACTTGTAATTTACGTCCCCAAGTCAAGGACGACAGGTCAACAGTTTAGTCACGCATTCTTACCCATTCGGCTATGCGGACCTGCACTGCGGGTATAATTATTCATTTATGCCTGTAATTCTCTTTTCCGTGTGTTTTTAGTTATTTCTCTATTTCGTTTGCCGTGCTGGTTCCAGAAAAAAAATACTTTCCAGTTACACTGTTTTCAGATTTTCCAAATGTATATGCTTCGTTCCATCTTATTTCACATAATCCCAAAATGCGTATCTGATATTGTATTTGCCCCACTGCTTGTACTGTCCTTCGCAGTTGAAAAAAATAGTAGTGTAATTTCACGTACCAAATATGGAGACTTGTCAAGGTGATGTTCCCGACACACCATATATCAACAGCACAGGACTTATGTTTTGTTTTGCTTTAAAAGGAAGTAAGTCGGCGATTCAGACTTCTTACAGCTGTTTCTACATCGCGGCATATTTCTTCTAGGAGAAGAGCCGCCCTTCATCTTGGTTGGCTGAGTTGTTTTTTTTTTTCTTTTTACTTTAGACATGTTCGTTAACTCATCAAGTGAAATGGTTACTGGCATCAGAAGAAGACAGTTCACATGCATTGGGCATGTCATGAGAAGAGGAAAGCTGGAGTATGTCATTACAACGAGAAGGTTGGCGGGGGACTGAGGCAGGGGGATACCAAGTGAGAAGATGCTGCAGTTTGACATCACAACATGAAGGAACGTCAGTATCAGAAATGATTGGCAGCAAACGTGACAGAGGTCTGTGGACAGACATTGTCACCAACGCCACACTGCTGGGATTATAGGCAGGATGGAAGACTAGTTCATGGTCAGTTGGGTTTTGCAGTTGGGTTTTCTATGAGATGGACTGGCTAGTCCCAGGCTGACCTCCTTTGTTATCTCTTACAATGTGGCATAATAGATGACAGTGGCTTCACTTATGGACCTCACTCTTGCACAGGCGACCTTAGTCGGAAAACTCAGAGGAAAGATGGAAAACCAGCTTGAAAGAGTGAAGCAACCATTTAAATGCGAAGACAACATAAATAAAATGGTCGAGTAAGAGGATATTCGTACCAGAATGACTAGTGGTAGAAAATGCTTGACATCCAGTGCATTCGACCTTCTGTGTGAAGATGACACTTGATGTGATGTGTTATGTATGCCTGCCAGTTACCCCCCCCCCCCCCTCCCCACACTACCCATTATTTCACAAATACACTTGTGTTGCACTGCGGTTATTATTTCAATATTTGTTTTGTCTGTACATAAGTAGCTGCCTCATGTGTCTAGAATTAGGTATTATAACGTATACATTTCCTTGTATAGTTATATGTAGGTATTATAAAGTATCAGTTGCCTTATATAGTTAGATAGTATTTCATCGGTTTCATAACTGCCGCGCCATCGTTACTTATGTTTAATATTCCTTTCCTAACACTACACACCTATGACGTGCAATTGATTATAAATGTGTCTGCATGGAGGAGGTGTTATGTAATCTTATGAATGATTTCAATAGCAGTACGTATGCCACATACTTTAACCTTTAGTTTCGGCATGTTAATTGTATTGACTCACGCTTTCTATACCCAAAATAAGGGAAGCTGCTTTATGTAGACCATAGAATGGAACCTCTTTAAAAGTGTTTACCATCTTGTACTGATATTCCTTCAGCTGATATGTGGTATGTGTGTTTATAAGAGGCTGGCTTTCAACTGATTAGCTAAGCCTGCATTAACTTTTAATTAAAGAACTGCTCAGTGTATGTTTGTGTGCTGACGAAGGCTCTGTCCACAACGTCGATTTTGTCACTTGTGATTGTGTTCTTGTAAAGCTTGGCTATTCTACTTCTCTTTTTCGGTGATTCACTCATTGTTGTTTCTGTATTGCACATTAGAGTTGTGTCGTCCGTTGTCGTTGTTTATATATAATAAATACACTTGGCCATTATTCAGCTTCTGCAACGCAACAGTTGTGAGAAGAAATACTCCTAGTGTGGAGACATCCCCGTTTGCTGTTCAGAAAATTCACATTACTTTGCCTTCCTTACCTCCGTTCGTTACCTAATAATATTGATTAATCCTCGCGGTTTAAGGCGCGAGACAGTATTAAGAGAATATTAAGCGCTTCTAAAATGTGTTTCGATGTGGCATTATCGAATGGCAATTTTGAAAACTGGAAGGTCTTAAAGTACCGCCAGATGAAAGGAGACGACCAGGTTACGGTAGCCGTGAAAACTTGCCAGAATAATTTCAAGAATATTTTCACTTCTACACTATATGCGTGGAGTTTACCAAAGCCTTGAAGACCTGTGGAAGAACAAGGCGAAGTATGAATGTTATGAAACCTTCACTGCAATGAACAGTCTGATCCAAGATGTCATGATAGCTTGAGCCTGTGGTGAATACTGTGGGCAACTCTTTCTTACAAAGAGACTCAAGCAAGAACGTACCCTAACAGTTTTAGGCGGATGTTTGCGACATACAAGACGGTGTGTGAGGGTAAAAACCTGCTATCATAGAGGTGAAATCTGAACACTTTGCAGACAGAAACTAAGTACACGTAATTTTTGTTTATCAGTTTGTGTGAATTTCTCTTTGCTGATGGATGCGTCCTCAATTCCATTCCAGAGACTGATGGACAACGACAGACTGATCTTATCGCAGTAGCTTGCAGTAACCGTCTCCACCATCTCTGAAACATAATTTATCAAGTGCCCTGCCAGCTGGCTTAGACTTTCATCTCACTCCACATATCTCGGTCTTTGGTGTTCTAGATCATCACTGCTGATGATATTCCTCCATGCCACCGTCTCAGTCCATCCAGCATCATTTCTCTTGGTCGGCCTCTATCTCTCTTCCATTTGATCTTTGTTCTCCAGCATATTAAGTAGTTCATCATGTTTTATTTTATCAATTGCCGTGGTATAGTCTAAAAAGCACAAATACATGACTCTCTGTGCCTTTATTAATCTTTCTATTAGTGTTCGTGCCGGTCTCTCTGGCCTAGGGTTTAGCGTCTTTCTCCGTAACCCCGTATACTCTCGTGAGTAACGTGACGTGCGCAAGAATCGGTGGCGGTTCTAGCCGCGTCGGTAACTTACGGGGTATGTTAGCCGGTCGCGCAGAAAGCAGTGGCAAACTACTGAGCCTAATCTTGCCAAGAAATCAACAATCAGTTGAAAGATGCTGATGTTGACAGCAATGTCCTATAAAAGCTATGCCAACAAAAAAATAAAAAAAAATTAATGTTCGTAATGTATATGTTGCATTGTTTGTACCCTTTCCTTCCACAACCCTTATTGTTCTTCACCAATATGCATTTTTTACTTTCTTTCTTGCTCTTCTCATTATAATTCTGATTATAATCTTAGTAACATGATTTATGAGGTTAATTGTACAAAATTCTTTCCATTCAATTGCTTCTGGTCTTTTTGGTATAGCTATAAATTCACATTTCAGCATATAACTCGGTAAATTTCCACTGCTGTAAATACCATTTAACATTGTGGTTAATATATCTACTCCAAATTCCCCCATTACTTCTAATTCTTCTATTATGATTGCATCTGGCCCAGCTGTGTTTCATGTCTTCATATGCTTGACAGCGTCAGCGACTTCTTCTTTTAGAATAGGTGGGCCTTCTAAATTACTTTCTTCTATTAATTCTTCCCTTTCTCCACCATATATTTATCTTATATCTCATTCCACCTCTTTAGTATAGCATCTTTCTCCTATAAAATCGTTCATGTTTTTGATTTCAAACACTCTGTACTTGCTCTTATTTTTCTTCCATTTGGCTTTAATAGAATTTAATTCAACTTTCTTGCACTGCTCGCTTAACCAACTTTCTTTTTCCTAACACATTTATCTCTATTTTCTTTATTTATCTTATCACACTATAGTTTGTCATATTTACTCTGTATTCTTTTGTCCATCAGCGTTGAGATGTCTTCCGTCGTCCATGTTTCCTTAGCTTTTTGGCTTGTCTCCGGTAATATTTCTTTGCTTGTTCGATGAATGGAGTCCCTTAACATTTTCTACTGTTCATTTATACTCTGTAGTTTAGCTATTGTCCTAACAGTAAGTTGTGGCATTTATACTCTGTAGTTTAGCTATTGTCCTAACAGTAAGTTGTGGCATTTATACTCTGTAGTTTAGCTATTGTCCTAACAGTAAGTTGTGGCATTTATACTCTGTAGTTTAGCTATTGTCCTAACAGTAAGTTGTGGCATTTATACTCTGTAGTTTAGCTATTGTCCTAACAGTAAGTTGTGGCATTTATACTCTGTAGTTTAGCTATTGTCCTAACAGTAAGTTGTGGCATTTATACTCTGTAGTTTAGCTATTGTCCTAACAGTAAGTTGTGGCATTTATACTCTGTAGTTTAGCTATTGTCCTAACAGTAAGTTGTGGCATTTATACTCTGTATTTTAGCTATTGTCCTAACAGTAAGTTGTGGCATTTATACTCTGTATTTTAGCTATTGCCCTAACAGTAAGTTGTGGCATTTATACTCTGTATTTTAGCTATTGTCCTAACAGTAAGTTGTGGCATTTATACTCTGTAGTTTAGCTATTGTCCTAACAGTAAGTTGTGGCATTTATACTCTGTATTTTAGCTATTGTCCTAACAGTAAGTTGTGGCATTTATACTCTGTATTTTAGCTATTGTCCTAACAGTAAATTGTGGCATTTATACTCTGTATTTTAGCTATTGTCTTAACAGTAAGTTGTGGCATTTATACTCTGTATTTTAGCTATTGTCCTAACAGTAAGTTGTGGCATTTATACTCTGTATTTTAGCTATTGTCCTAACAGTAAGTTGTGGCATTTATACTCTGTAGTTTAGCTATTGTCCTAACTGTAAGTTGTGGCATTTATACTCTGCATTTTAGCTATTGTCCTAACAGTAAGTTGTGGCATTTATACTCTGTAGTTTAGCTATTGTCCTAACAGTAAGTTGTGGCATTAATACTCTGTATTTTAGCTATTGTCCTAACAGTAAGTTGTGGCATTTATACTCTGTATTTTAGCTCTTGTCCTAACAGTAAGTTGTGGCATTAATACTCTGTATTTTAGCTATTGTCCTAACAGTAAGCTGTGGACTCAGGTTGGTTAAATTAGTCACTTGCGAACCAACTCTGTAACAGATAGGTGACAGATACCATTGGCAACGAAGAATAAAATAGCATTAATACCCAACTAGGTTGTTCATGGACGCGAGAACCATGAACCACGTTATTTAAAGATAGTGAAAATATAGACCATTTATATGACTGAAGGATAAGTCATTGTGTCAAGCAAAGCACAAATTGATGTACAAGATTACAACAGTTTGTTCCAAAATAAATTCAATATTTTATAATATAAAACTTAAGATATTGATAGTTGATTTGTTGGTTTGTAATCCTGTGGAAGACAGTTTTACTCTTTAGCCTGGTTCGTTGACGTTCATGTCATCTGATTCCTGACAAGGGCTAGCATCTGTTCTGACCCGAACGAAAGTACCATCTCCACGGGGATTGTGTCGCAGACTTCCTTTCCTCTCTTCAAGCTCACAGACCATCGTAGAATGCAAGCGCGACAATGGAACACCCATATATCTTTGGAGAGGCATGGCGATACTTGGAACCTTTGCCATACTCGGGTTACAGTCTGTGGATGAGCCTTTCGGCGTAGAGGTGCTCCAGATTCGAGGTGCCCATATTGAGTACTTTAAAATGCACCAGTTTTAATAAAAAATGGAGAAAACTACTGATTTACTCTTTTACAATCTCTTAGTGTACATGCATGTATATGTGTATGTATGTGTGTGTGTTGAGGGGAAAATGGGGGGGGGGGGGGGTTGCTTCTTAAATTGACCTGTCTCTCAGGTCAGCGGAGTCTAAAATGGGTAGCAGGACATGGCCAGGGAAGTAGCTGCTGCCGGCGATGTGTTGATAACATCATCTATCGAGTGCCATTTTGTCCGTACACGTATGGGACTTGTATCACATACCCAAATATGTCTTGTAGCGTGAAAAGGGTCCTGTGTATTTATGTACATGCATCTGTTTAAGTTTCATGAGTTCGTAAGATCCTTTGCTTCAAGTAAACGCATATTTATACATGACATTGAAGTAAAGGTTGTTTTGTGAGAGCTCAGAAGACAAAGTATTCTTTAGAGCCCGTACTTCAACATTACAAAGATAGACGACACGGGGCACAAAAGTGTGTGCCGTTGACGATGATTATATTGGCCGTTCGGCTGTCTCACTTTAGGGGCGGGAGGCTGCTTGTACAAAATAATGTGGGCTTCCAGTGGTGTCTTGATTAGTCCGTATCTCCTGAGGCACATTCCACGTCTGCATGGAAGCAGCAGGGCATTCACTGAGCATTGTATTTAGATTGTTCTTTCTTTAGGCATTATGATCGCCAATCCCGGTGTATCCTGCTGACATAAAGAGGTCCAATTAGGCCCAGAGTCTGAAGGTAGTAGAGGGAAGTTGTAAGGAATCGCAGTGCGGGACATAACATACTGGAAACAAGCGATAACCGTGTATAGTTTACATCTGTTACTGCATACATGTGCTCATGTACAATGCACGGAAATGTTAGGGGATATTATTATGCTTGTTTTCCCGAGGATATATGTGATCGTGGTCTATTATTAACTCTTTCTTTGTCGTCCGCTTGTTATATTAACCTGCGTTGACACATATATTACTTTGTCCCGCTTGATTTGTCACTCAATAATGTTAACCGTTCTGACCGTTGTTCTGTAATCTCATTGTACTACACATGGCTATTACTTTACGTCCGTTTTACTCACAGAACTGTTACTTTAAAGTTTAAAAAGTAGCATCTGCCCGAGACAGAGAAGTAAATGTCCTCATTTATCTCCGTGGCGAAGTGGTCATGCCGTCTTCCTCGCGCTCAGAAGGTTATTAGTTCGATTCCAGGCTTCATCTTTCGGTTCACGAGTACATTTTTCTTGGAGACTCCTGGTCTGAATCCGACCAGATCGGATTTCATCAACAATTTTAGAGCGTCCTTGAGAAAACATTTTCTACCCAGCTATGCACCTCTTTACGGGACAAACATTTGTCAGCTTAAACAGGAAGCATTTCCTTATGAATGTCCTTTGCAGGCAGTCCTTTTGCACACACAAAAAACACACTACTGCACGTTGCTCTTTGGTTGTACACTCCGTAAGTATAGTGGCCATTTTGTTTACCAGCTTCGCATGCGCATGAGACACCTAGCGCCACCTGACGAACGGGAATATAAAGTTCCATGTTGCTGTCACCTAATGAAACCTGTAGAAAACACCAACTATATTTACCTGCCATCCCACAGAACATTGTGACTTACTTATTAACTCTCCTTCGTAGAAGGACATGTAACTAATCTTTTAATGTATGACTTATTATCATGGTATTTACTGCAAAGACTATCTACCCCATGCTTTCTATGCATATTTCCACTGCTCTATGTGCCTGCCCTTAAGCATAAAGGTGATTATAGTTACTGGATAGTGATGCTAGCAATAGTTCTTCAGCATTCATTTGCGACAATGTCTATGTTTACGTTCTTCCGAGTTTGTCCTTTTTTCTTTATGTGTTAAACTCCTGTGTATAAATTTCAGGTTATAGTAGACCAGTGGTTCTCAACCTTTTTTGGCCCGTGCCCCCCTTCACCGTATTTTCAGAACGTCATTCCCCCCCCCCCTTTTTCATATTTCCTATCTAAAAATCCCCCCACCCCTACACAGTATACGTAAAAATGGAAGGTAAATTTAATAGCATATACTAAAACAAGTCTAGACATCCACATAAAACATGATTTGTGGGTCTACTTACTTTATAAAATGAATTTTAGAAGGATGAGACGTGCAGAACTGTAAAGTATGAAGGGAAAAATAATATCAAGTAATCGGTTCTTGTATTAACGCGATCTTGGAATGGTCTTCACCCCCCTCCTGGAAACCCTAAAATTCCCCCCTTGGGGGGGGGGGGGGGAGAGGGAATTCCCCACCGGTTGAGAACCACTGTAGTAGACCTTCTCTGTGTTTTCAGTGTCTATTGTGTATCTTGTTTCTGCTTTCATGCAGGCCCAAAATGATGATCAGGCGTGTCTTGGTGTATTGTTGATGAGCGGTAATTTATGCATTATTTATTATTTGTTCGTGTAATACAAACTGCTTATTACTTGTAGCTAACTTTTGAATTGTCCCAATTGACACATCAAATTCTTTCGCTAGCGAACGTATGCTTCGACAACGGTTCATCTAACTTTTGAATTGGTTCTTATATGCTTGGCTTTCTTACCTTTGTCGTCTCGTCATCCATCCATCCATCATGTGCCATGCAGGTAAGCGTGGGCGGTCATGTTCTGCCATCTCACTCGATCACCAGAATCGTGGATCAGCTCTGTGTTCCTGTCTCGACCATGCCACCAGGCCAAGCCATCCAGGTATTTGCTTCTAGGTCTTCCCCTTGGTCTCCTCCCTTCGATCTTGCCAGTTGTCACCAAGTTCTCCAATTCATTTTCTCTCATAACATGCCCAAAAAATTTTGACTGTCTACGTCTAATGACTCTAATCAGTTTACGATCTTCGTTTGTTTCTTCAAGGACTTGTTCGTTGGTTTTTCTATCTGTACATGGTATTCTTTGCATTTTCCTCAGAAACCACATTTCCACAGCCATTAGCTGTTTTTCAGCTTGACTGCTTATTGTCCACGCTTCACATCCATACAAACGTATAGGTTCTATGTAGCATCTCAACACTCTTTTTCTCGTTTCAATTGATATCTTTTTGTTGGTCAGTATGTTTTTCATCTTGCTAAAGGCTACCTTCGCAATGGCAATTCTTGTTCTAATCTCTTCAAGGCATCTCCCATCAGATGTTATGACTGTGCCGAGATAACAGTATCGATTCACTTGTTTAAGAATATGTCCATCTACTCGTATATCACATTGTGGTATTTCCTTCTTCCTAGTGACGACCATAATCTGTGTCTTCTTACATATTAATTCTAACCCTAGTTGTTCACTGTGTGCAACAACCGCATCTACTAAATTTTGCAGGTCTTGTTCATTGTCTGCAATCAAGACTGTATCATCTGCATATCTAATGTTATTGATGTATCGTCCCCCAATGTTGATTCCTTCCATATCTTCTATATTTCTAAATATATATTCACTGTACAGGGAAAAAAGATCTGGAGACATTACACATCCCTGTCTCACACCTCTTTTAATAGGCTGATATTGACCTACATCGTTATCAATTCTTATGGCAGCTTGTTGTTTCCAATATATGTTTTTTACAAGTCCTTTCCATCAATTTGTAGATCTTCAAGCATCCTTATCATGTCAACATGTCTCACTTTATCGAAAGCCTTTGTGTAGTCAATAAAGCAAAGATATAGATCCTTGTTTACTTCTATAGAACGCTCAATTACTGTTCTCAGTATATACACAGCATTTACTGTGCCCTTGCCTTCTACAAACCCACATTTTTTCTCCTATTTCGGGTTGTATTTTCTTCCTAACTCTTTGCATGATAATTCTCAGCAGAATCTTTGTGATGTGGCTCATTATACTAATTGTTCTATGTTGATCGCATTCCATGGCTCCTGATTTCTTCGGGATTGCAATAAATATAGAATTACATAATTCAGGAGGTATATCCCCAGTATCGTATATTGCGTTCAGCAGCCTGGTGATTTGGTCAACTCCATATTCTTCTAAGGCATTGATCATTTCTACTGTGATGTTATCTGTACCCGGGGTCTTACCAGTTTTCATATGGTTAAGAGCATTCTGAACCTCTATCTTCAAAATTGATGGTCCTTCATTATTATTCGTATGATCATATTGTTCTTCTCTTGTATCATCATAAAGGTCTTTCACATAATCTGACCACGCATGTAAAATCTGATCTTTTTCTATTATGATTTTGCCATCTTTGGTTTTTAGGCAACCCGTTGATGTGTGTGTTCTTTTGTTAGTGATGTCATTAATTCTTTTGTGCATTAATTTGGTATCCCGGGTATTGTGTTGGTGTTCAATTTCCTTGCAATTTTCCTCAAGCCATGTTTCTTTTGCCTCTTTGCATAGCTTCCTAATTTTCCTATGAATCTCTTAATATTTGTCCTTGTTATTTTTGTTATTTCTTCTTACTTCCATGAGTTTTAAGATGTCTTCCGTCATCCATTTCTTGCGTCCTATTATCTTTACTTTTGGAATGGTTGTTTCTGCAGCTTGGTTGACTGATTTCTTTAACATTCCCCATTGGTCATTGACATCTTGAAATAATATTTCCATATCAGACAATGCATCAAATATGTTTTTTACCTCTTCGTTGAATTTATATTTCCCTCTCGTCATAAATAATACAAAATACCTACGATATTAATATTTAATAATAATGATAATGATGAGAAGATTATATGAATAAGTGCAAAAATAGTACGATTCTTGATTGACCTATTACAGTAACATTGCACACATGGTAAGATACGAAAACTACACATACTCTCACACACGTGTACAATTGAAACTAATGCGTGCACGCTCGCGCGCGCGCGCACACACACACTCACACACAAACAAACACATGCACGCCGCCATCACACACGTGTGTGAATATACATATATTATTATTATTATTATTATATATATATATATATATATATATATATATATATATATATATATATATATATATTATATATATATATATATATATATATATTATTAGCGTTCATTTGAAATCCGTTCGTGCCGCAACGCACGTAATTGCGTACGTTGAACATGATCATGTTATAGTCATGTGATAACTACTGAACAATAAATAAAATAGCACGTGCTTATCGTCCCGTGAAGCATAGGTTCTGTTTCTGCCAGTTGAAAAAATGGCCGGGTTGATCCAAAATCCGTTCAAAGAAGCTCAAAGAGCGGTTATTCGGTTTCTTTCATTTGAAGGATGTCGACCAGTGGACATTCATCGAAGAATGCAGGCAGCGTACGGTAACAAATGTGTGTCGAAGACAGCAGTGACAGACTGGGCACGAATGTTTCGGAAAGGACATCAGTTCACAACAGATCTTCGACGGCCGGGTCAAGCGCATATTGTTGCAACAGAAAAAACCAGCGCCAAAATTGATGCAGCAGTACAGATGAACCGTTGTCGAAGCGTACGTTCGCTAGCGAAAGAATTTGATGTGCTAATTGGGACAATTCAAAAAGTCGTTCGTAAGAAACTGCAATATCGGAAACACCTTCCGAATTCACAGTGTTGACCGACCACCAAAAATAGGAACGCATGGGATGGTGTTTGAACCACTTGCTGCGTTACAGATTGGAGGGTGATGCATTTCTCTTCAGCATAGTGGCAGGCGATGAATCATGGTGTCACCACTTTGAGCTGAGCAGCAAAAGAGAGAGAGCATGCAATGGAAGCATGCTGGATCACCAAAAGCCCAAAAATTCAAGTTACAGGTTGCCGCTGGTAAGGTTATACTCTGCGCATTTTTGACCATGAAGGGCTATTTTTGGTCGACTTTAAAGAACCTGGTGTCAACATCAACTCTACCCACTACTAGTACTATTAGTGTTGGAACTCTTCGCTGGCTGCTGAGGATGGGGACGGAGCGCTTATGGGAATGCCCCGAATGCTGTGATGTCGATTCCTAAATCAATAAATCAATCAACTCTATCCACTACTTGCAAACACTAGACAAGCTGCAAAAAGCCATCAAGAATAAACGACCCGCATGCTTTCTCGCGGTGTGATTTTGTTGCACGATAATGCTCGTCCGCATGTTGCAAAGATTGTGCAGGAGGCATTATTTTCGAAGAAGTGGGGAATTCTGCAACATCCAGCCTATAGTCCTGAATTGTCATCATGTGATTTTCATTTGTTCGGACCTATAAAACAAGCTCTCCATGGGCAACATTCAGTGAGCAACAACAATCCTTTTTTTTTTTGGCGGACGACATTTGCCGCCTACCTAAGCAATGGGATGCTTGCCTGAATGCCTACGGCGACTTCTTCTGACCAAACCATGGTGCCTAATTCATTCAAAATGAATGCCTTGTTTAATTCTACCACACCTGTTAATATTTTTTGACGCTTATGTAATAAAGGCATTGGAACGGGTTTCAAATGAACTACCCTTATATATATATATATATATATATATATATATATATATATATATATATATATATATATATGCCGTAGGCACACGTGCATGCTGATCTGATGGTATTTTGAGTCGCTGTGGCACGGTTATTAGCATGCTTGCCTTCCAAGACAATAATTCGGTTCCTATGAAATTCTCAGGTACTCCATTTATCTGAAATGGTGTGCGCTGTCAAATCTTAAAACACAACGGTTTCCCTGTTACTTCGGCTGGATTGTCTACGGCTTATCTAGATTTATTTAAACATTTTTCTTTCTTCTAAATAAATGAACGCTGAGAGGCAGCAGGGGAGAGGTCATGGTACGTCTAACCCGTCGATGATCACACCATGGAGGTTTGACACATTTTATGCAGTTGGCGCAGACAGCTATGTAATTTTACTTGCAGATCGGTAATAACGAGGGGTAAACTGTATAGATTCCCTCCGTTATGTAATTCAGTGCTTGCTACAGATTACTGCCTCAGCGGTCTATATAAGTATTCAATAACAGAACAGAACATTAACAGATTGTGAATGTATAGAGTCAAGCTCACTGCTCAGGACATGGAAACTTCTGCCTTCGAGAATTAAACTATTGTAATCGTTCACTGTGTTTTAATGCCAGTGTTCGAAGTCCTTATGCCAGTTGACTCTTCCCTCACGTAGGCAAATACCAGTGTACACAATCAGTCCATCCCCAAGCATACACGACTTCTCTACCCCATGATTACGCTGTAGCTAAAAATATACCAGCCAGCAAAAAAGTCTCCGACAATTGCCACAAAGTAGGGAGACTCCTTGAAGTTCCCACTGTTATATCGGTGGCATTCACTGCAAGCTACTCCTCTCTTTAAAATCCTACAACAATGCCGTCTACACCAAAAACGGAACAAATGAAGCTTAAAAGTGGCTTCCACTAGGAGCAAGTGTCTTCCTTTTTGGTATGGCGTTTTAAAATAAGAACATATAATTAAGTGAGCTACTGTTAGTAAACCTTATTCTGGGTATGCTGTCTGTTTCAATCCTTTCCTGTTTCCTTTCTAACTCTCTTTCTCTTAGTATGTGCGTGTGTTGTGCGTATATATGTGGCTTAGTCACGACGGACACACGCGAAAGCAGTGTGTTTTATAATGCTTAGATTCTCGTAACTTACTTCCAGCCATTTCACACGCATTAGTTACTGTGATTTCAACGAAATAGGTGGCGTGATAGGATATAGACATGAAACATTAGTAAATGATATGTGTGCCCGCCTTAAAGCTCATTGTGCATATGGTGCTAGTCATATATTTGTATATATACCAATAGGCACTCGGTGGGTGATGTGGTCAGTATCCCGCCTGTCGCCTGTACTTCCTCAAATATTTCCTGGTAGCATTTTTTTACGCTGGATCAACTTGGGATCCCAGGTCAATTTGAGAAATCCACCTTGATGCAGCTTCGAACCAATGGCCACTGGACCTCAATCTAATGCATAGAAATGCCTGATTGTATTATTTCTGACCCTATACTTTAGGAAACACTGACGTCATGATGGATAAACATGCCCTAGTCAGACACTTTAAACTGTCTCCTTCTTCCTTTAGTTTCATCCTTGGACGGCATACACATGGCACCGCGGTGGTGCAGTGTCTAGAACGCTTGCCTTCTGGCCTGGTGGTCATATGTTCGAATCTCTCATTGAAGTCCCATTGTCCGTTCTATCTTTAAAAAAAAAAAAAACTTGTCACCATGTTCAACCTGCCGGCACCGAGGTGATGTTTATTTTTTCATTGACCCATTTCTTTCCAGCTTAAAATTATTACCAGGAAATCTTCTGGAAAGCAAAGGCGGTCGGTGTTGTACGGACCACATCACCCACGAAGTGCTAACTGGCGTATATATATATGGGGCTAGCATCATTTACCCAGCAGGCCTACATAGTGAAAAAGAGTCATTTATTATACTTTACTTTAGACGACACACCATTCTTTAGTAATTGAATTTTATGGTATCTAAATCCCCATTGTCATCTTCTGTTACTTCAAAGTTCGGAGGTTGTCAAAATGTTACACAACGCGAAAATTAGAGATTCCAACAGAATACATGAATACACACAGAAGCAGCGAAATATGACCAAGACAGATTTAAAATTATCCCTTTCTTTTCTTGGCTGTATCCCCATAAGGTTGAAGACAAAGGAGATCGACTAAATTAATGTCTAAAAATAAGATTATAGACTGTCACAAAGTTAGATTTTTGATTGAGTTACATGTTACATGCATTCTTAGACTGCATAACTTGACTGGACAATCCGATAACCTCCTGAATACATTCTTAAAGCTATTATGAAACATGTTTAAGTATCCAGCATGTCATTCATTTGTTTCATGGGACGCAGAGGTGTTTCCAAGGCACCAGGGCCGGGTTATATACTGGCCAAGACCTATTGACGCGTCCTCGTCGAGCGTCCTGGGCAACAGGTCCCTTCGGGGTCCTGGCTAAAGTCAGTAGGATCGCCGATTCCTCCGAAGTCGGAGAGTGTCTGCCTGTACGGCGAGGCACCACCAGTCTGCACACCAATAAGCCAGACATGGGACAACGGATACTCACGCAAAACTCAGGTCCTGTATGACATCACACTGATGTTGGACAACAGGATGTCTTCATCCGACATACAGGACTTCGCGTTGGAGCTCAAGCCAACGAACACAAGCAAGCAAGCAAGCATTTGTTTCATGTTCCAACCGCGCATATCTCCAATCCCAGAGGGCATCAACAGAGGCAACTGAACGTTATATATATATATATATATATATATATATATATATATATATATATATATATATATATATATATATATATATATATATATACACTAGCTGACCCGGCCCGGCTTCGCCCAGGCCCTGGCTGGGATCTATCTATCTATCTATCTATCTATCTATCTATCTGTCTGTCCGTCCGTCTGTCTGTCTGTCTGTCTGTCTGTCTATTTGACGCGGCCCGGCTTCGCCCAGCCCCTGGAGGGGAGCATTTCATTTAATTCATATAAGTAGTCATATAAGCTCCCGTTCCCGTTCCCGACTATCTGTCTGTCTGGCTATCTATCTATCTGTTTGTCTGTCTGTCTGACCCGGCCCGGCTTCGCCCAGTCCCTGGCGGGGAGCATCTCATTTAATTCATATAAGTAGTCATATAAGCTCCCGTTCCCGTTCCCGACTATCTATCTATCTATCTATCTATCTATCTATCTATCTATCTATCTATCTATCTACCTATCTATCTATCTATCTATCTATCTGTCTGTCTATCTATCTGTCTATCTATGTTCTGCCCGTTCCCGTTAAAAATATAGATAGAATAGAAGAATAGATAGATTGATAGTAGAAAATATGATTGGAAGAGATCTATCTAAAGTAAACTTACCAAGATATCACGAACAGCCAATAAATGGTGGGCGGTGTGTTAACTGCAGAGTACTGCAAGCGATATGCAACTCTCACAAAAAATTATTATTTTTTTTTTTTAACGAACGAAAATCTTTATTTTCAAAGGGTTAAGAATTGGGCATCCAGGCCCGTCCTACATTCTGCCCTTCTTCTCTATTTCCTCTCATACATTCTTTCATTCAACATCTCTTATGAAGCAATTCTTTTACAACAAAAGAACAATAAGCATTAAAATGCATGAAAAGTAACTCGTTGAGGAAATGTTTAACATGGGCGGGCATCATAAATACCCAACATGGGTGTAACGCGTCATACATATGGGGATGTTAAAAAAATTAATGTGCTGTTGAAGAAAAATAAAAAGATGAGTTAGAAGATTTTCACTATTTAAATAGATGCATTATTTTTATGAAAACTATGAAAATGTCTTAAAGATTATATCATTATTTATTATAACTCATATGCCTGTAAATAACTGTAGACAAAGAGTTAATAAATCTTTGAAAACAATACAACAATCTATTTATAAAATAATAGCAATGTTATTAAAAGTTATGCCACTTGAAATAACTTTTCTTATGTTAAGTCCCCTCGCTATATAGAAATGATAATGTAAATGTAAATATTAAATTTTAGTAAGTAAATAGCTGATTGTACACTAACAACCTATGACAGTTGGTTGCACGGGAATGAAGAGAAAACATGTAGAAAATTTCATCTCAATCGGATGGACCGTTCGCGAACGCATAAAGAACGGACACACATACATACATCGTGTTTTATATATATAGATACTTTTACTCCCTGGCGTTCTGGATATATTCTAATGATTTTAATCGTCCAAGCCACATTGTTTTTCATCTGTCATTGTTTGTCTTGGTCTGCCAGTGCCTCTTGTACCGCTGATCTTCCCAATGATAATACTCGTATTTTCGTTGCATGACCAAAGAACATTGTTTGTGTCGGTTATGTTTGCTAGTTCAGACACTCCCCATCGTCTTTCCGTTCTAGGCAACTTTCAAAAGTGACATTTGACGAAGCCGTAGAGCCGCACTAGTAGGAAAAGAGAATATTGCCATTTATTGAGATGTTTGACGCACTAGAACTTTCTCTTCTGTCGAAGGCGTAGTGGGTTTAGACCAAAACGCAATGGCTGAAAGCAAAATTGCCTACTAAATAACAAATAACCAATAGTTCCTGGATTTGATGGCAAAGTCCTGCAAAGGACGTGCAATCGTTTTGTTTTAGCAGAAAAAAGTGCGTTGTGGAATAGAGGTGTTTGCATTGTGTTGTGTGTTTTCACTTTGTATATATGAAGGGCCGGTCTCTCTGGCCGAGGGGTTACACCACTTTCTCCGTAATCCCGTTTATCACGCAGAGTCTCGTAGCGGGCGAGAACTGGGAGCGGTTCGACCCCCGCTGGTGACTTGCGGGATAACTGAGACGGCCGCTCAGAAAGCAATGGCAAACTACTGAGCGTAATCTTGCCAAGAAATCAACAGACAGCTGAAAGATGCTGCTGTTGACAGCGATGTCCTGTAAAGGATATGCTAATTAATATATATATATATATATGAAGGCCCCAGGAAAAACCAATGAGCAAGTCCTACAAGAATCCAATCAAAACCGTAAACTGATTATAGGCATTATACGTAGATGTTTTGGGCACGCTATAAGAAGAAATAGAAATAAGAACTTGGTGACAGCTGGCAAGATTGGGGAGGGGGGGGGGGGTGAGAACAAAGGGGAAGCAGAGAAGTTTACATTTGGATGGCTTGACCATCGGCATGGTGATGATCCACGACGCGGCATGACGCATGATGATTTGAAGGCCTAACGTCCCACTCTTCTAGAAATGCCATCTCTACCCATGTGTTGATGTCGTGTTATATCCTTTTAGAGCTTCTTCAGTAATAACTCTTGCTTTGTTTTATATTGACAGATAATAGAAAACATTGTGTTCTACATCTGCGTCAACGTTATTGGCATTTTCTTTCATTACCCGCTGGAAGTGGAACAGCGCCAGACATTCTCGGAAACCAGAAACTGTATCATTGTTAGGCTGGAGACGCAGAAGGAAAACCAAAGACAGGTGATGATCATTATTTTCCCCCTTTCTCGCCATGTCTCTGGTGGTTTCATTAAAAATTAAATTAAGTCTTTATGTTTACTCCTCGGTTTAACTTTCTTTCTTTCTGTCTTTCTTTCTTTCTTTCTGTCTTTCTTTCTTTCTTTCTTTCTTTCTTTCTTTCTTTCTTTCTTTCTTTCTTTCTTTCTTTCTCTCTTTCTTTCTTTCTTTTTCTCTTTCTTTCTTTTTTTTTCTATCTCTCTCCCTCTCTTGGGAGAGATATCAAGAGAGAAAGAACATGAGTGAGAAAAACGTAAATATTATTAAATAAATAATGGGAGACAGGCCAAACAAATAAAACGGAGTGGCGTCTACCAGTTTCTTAGGACGTGTCCTGAAGTCAGACATGAGAATAGGAAGATGACAGCGTAGCTTTGTTTACTTCCACTCACACTCTCGTCTTGAGTCTATCTCTCCTGAGTCCATTACCTAATGTATGCGCACCAAAAGGCATCACACAGCCATACATGTCGACTGGCGTAATCTTCCGAATTCGTGTAGTCAAAGCTCTTCTTCATATAGTCCATGAATGCGGTGCTGGTGATAATGTCTGTCTACAGATCTCTGTCTGGTGTGTTGCTAATCACTTCTGATACTGATGTTCCTCCATGCCATGATATCAAATTTCCCTGCATCTTCTCTCTGGTCTGAGGCTACCTCTCGTCCCCCACAGCTTTCCCGTTGTGGTGACATACTCCGGCTTACATCTTCATGTGGGCTTTCTTCTCTTGATGTGAATAACCAGTTGTCTTCGTGGGTTAACTTCAATCAAATTATCGTCATTGCTCATTCTATCCT
This sequence comes from Cepaea nemoralis, assembly GCA_014155875.1. Classification (NCBI taxonomy): domain Eukaryota; kingdom Metazoa; phylum Mollusca; class Gastropoda; order Stylommatophora; family Helicidae; genus Cepaea; species Cepaea nemoralis. Next base: position 130,812 of record JACEFZ010027609.1, on the reverse strand, counting down.
TTCACCGTGTTATTATTATTCTATAAAATACTATCTTCAGTCTCCACATAATTCCTTACTTGTCTGCTAATTTTCCATGATTAGCTTTCATACATCATGATTAGCTAAGTATAGATCTTAAGAACTATTTTTATCACATGGATTGACAAAGATAAGTGAACGCTTCACTACATTAAATTAGATTAGTACACACTTTACATGTATTCTCTCCTGCCCTCTTTAACAGACGAGGCAAGTTTACAAAACTGGCGATTCTGTATGATTATAAGCCACTTCAGGCTGAAGTATTATCAAGGCAGTCACATACACGCTGGTATGTATGTGTGTGTGCGTGCGTACACGCGCATGTGTGTTTTGGCTTCTTGATTTAGTGGTTTCTGCCCATGTTTAAACGATGCTGTTCTTATGTTCATAGGAACGCCTTCTGCTGTCAGTATTACCTCGTCACGTGGCTTTAGAAATGAAAGCCGATATTGCAGAAAACAAGAGAGAAACGATGTTCCACAAAATCTATATACAACGTCATGACAACGTCAGGTAAGCATGGTTTCTGTGATTGCATGCACAAACGACAATGCAAACATACTAACAACAAAGATTGGATACGTAATAGCTGTCTCTGTATCATGTTATTGTGTTTCAGAATGTGTCCAGTTAGGTATCCTTAATATGCACGCATAACCTTTGCTTTTTAATAATAATGATCAAGGTGACAATTACCATGATAACAACAGCAAGCACAATGATAATAATGACAGCAGCAATATTGATAACAACAACAATAATATAATAATACTAACGGGAATAAAAATAACACCAGTAACTATTATATTGTAACAATAAACATTTTGATAATAATATTCTTCTTCTTGTTTCGTTCGCTTGAAATATATCTATAACTGCATTGTTGTCTCTAGTATGAAAATAATAATAATAATAATAATAATAATAGCAGTAACAGCAAACAGCAATTACACAGACCTTTTGCGTTGTTGTACAACTTTCACAAAAATTCATAATCCAGCTGTTGAGGACATTCGGACATTGTACCTGGAGGATATTATTCACGACCTCACCTCGTCACCTCTGGATAGTAAAGTCAATGTCTCGTCTTCTCGAACTAGGGCGAACATTTAGGAGGTCCCATCGCACGGTCGGCTCGCTGACAATCACTCTGCCATTGTAAATTTAAATAATGCAGGACAAACAGCTGTTGTTGTGACATGTTCAAAATTGCAAGATATATATATATATAGTATGTTTACGCTAGTTTACACACACTGGGTGGCTTGCCGATTGTGTGGGTTGATTGAGTAATTTGTTGGTGGTTAATCCTCTGTTCCTGAAAAAAAAACGAGTTATACCTATTAAGTTTGTTGCGTGTTTGTTCAAATTAAAACAAAAAGTTAGTTGCATATCCTTTACAGGACGTAGCAGTCAACTCCGGCATGTTTGGCTGTTTGTTATTCCTGGGCAAGTTTACGTTCAGTAGTTTGCTATTGCCTCCTGTACAACTAACAATCATACCATTGTGTGGAAACCAACACAAGGCTTTCTGCTTCCAAATCGCCCGCAGTTGTGTTTCCAACGCGGTATGCATTCATAACCTATTCGCCACATAGCCGACTTTGTTCAGGCTATATGAGCCTAAAAATGACAGGCACCTATTGGAGTGTGGCTGGTGTAGAGGTTATACTTCGTTTCCAGTAGCAAAGTACCAGTTCCACAGGGAGATGCAGCTGTCGGAGTGTGGCTGGTGTAGAGGTTATACTTCATTTCCGGTAGCAAAGTACCAGCTCCACAAGGAGATGCAACTGTCGGAGTGTGGCTGGTGTAGAGGTTATACTTCATTTCCGGTAGCAAAGTACCAGCTCCACAAGGAGATGCAACTGTCGGAGTGTGGCTGGTGTAGAGGTTATACTTCGTTTCCAGTAGCAAAGTACCAGCTCCACAAGGAGATGCAGCTGTCGGAGTGTGGCTGGTGTAGAGGTTATACTTCATTTCCGGTAGCAAAGTACCAGCTCCACAAGGAGATGCAACTGTCGGAGTGTGGCTGGTGTAGAGGTTATACTTCATTTCCGGTAGCAAAGTACCAGTTCCACAGGGAGATGCAGCTGTCGGAGTGTGGCTGGTGTAGAGGTTATAATTCATTTCCGGTAGCAAAGTACCAGCTTCACAGGGAGATGCAGCTGTCGGAGTGTGGCTGGTGTAGAGGTTATACTTCATTTCCGGTAGCAAAGTACCAACTTCACAGGGAGGTGCAGCTGTCGGTGTGTGGCTGATGAAGAGGTTATTCTCCCGACCCGGCAGCAAAGTACCATCTGCATAGGGAGATGCAGCTGTCGGAGTGTGGCTGGTGTAGAGGTTATTCTCCCGACCCGGTAGCAATGTACCATCTGCATAGGGAGATGCAGCTGTCGGAGTGTGGCTGGTGTAGAGGTTATTCTCCCGACCCGGTAGCAATGTACCATCTGCATAGGTAGATGCAGCTGTCGGAGTGTGGCTGGTGTAGAGGTTATTCTCCCGACCCGGTAGCAATGTACCATCTGCATAGGGAGATGCAGCTGTCTGGGTGTGGCTGGTGTAGAGGTTATTCTCCCGACCCGGTAACAAAGTACCATCTGCATAGAGAGATGCAGCTGTCTGGGTGTGGCTGGTGTAGAGGTTATTCTCCCGACCCGGTAACAAAGTACCATCTGCATAGAGAGATGCAGCTGTCTGGGTGTGGCTGGTGTAGAGGTTATTCTCCCGACCCGGTAACAAAGTACCATCTGCATAGAGAGATGCAGCTGTCTGGGTGTGGCTGGTGTAGAGGTTATTCTCCCGACCCGGTAACAAAGTACCATCTGCATAGAGAGATGCAGCTGTCTGGGTGTGGCTGGTGTAGAGGTTATTCTCGCCACCCGGCAGCAAAGTACCATCTCCACAGAGACTGTGTTTTCGATCTCTGCTTCCCCTCTAGAAGCTCAGAAACCAACCGAGTGGAGAAGATCAGCACTGGAATGTCACATCTACAGAGAGGCATGAAGATGTAACGAGGCCAAAGTTCAGCACAGTATATACGGAACGGTAGAGATTAGGGTTGAGTTGGTCATGTTTCCCCCATGGGTTTTCTGTATGTTATTGTCAAGAGACGCACCCCAATGCCCACAGTGCTAAGATCGTCAATTGAGGGAGATTCCCATAGCACAGTCTAGAAGGAGAAAAATTAATCACTGATGGATAGTTTCAGCTGTGCTTAAATCAAATCAAATCAACTTTATTTTTAAAGGGTCACAAATTGGGCACGCAGCACGTCTTACATTCGGCCCTTCCAATCACTCAATCTTTCGTTCATCAAGAGCATTATACATTTACATAAGAAGAAAAATAAACATTGTGAAATGAATGTTATAAACATAAACAAGGCAAATTACCATGTTATGAGGCCCATATCCTACCTACCCACACATCACCCCACCCACACAAACACACCCACCTACCAACACACACACCCAGGGACACATACATTCCCCACCATCTGACCCATCCACCTCCAGCATATCCCCCACCCACACACACTGCCCTCACCTGTTCCCCCAACCCAAGCACACTCGCCACCCAGACAAACATCCCCCACCAACCCACACATCCCAAGCCCACCCACATACACATCCTAACCCACACACCCATCCCCCACTCACACCTCCAACCACTCATCTCCCAACCACACCTCCATCGACCACATATTCCCCACCCACGCACACACATTTCCCACCAACGCACACATCGCACATCCATTCACACATCCCCACCAACTGACATCTCCCTACCCACCCACACACACACACACACACACACACACACATCTCCATAACCACCTATACATCCCCAATCCACTCGCACACACACACACCCCACCACCCACACATACATCCTTCACCCACCCACACATCCCCCACCACACACATCCCCCACCACACACATCCCCCACCACACAATCCCCTACCCGCACATCACACACATCCCCTACCACACAATATTCCCAACCCACGCACCACACACACATATCCATCACCCACACATCCCACACCCACATACCACCACAATCCCCCACCTACAGACCACACACATATCCTGCACCCACATACCACACAATATCCCCACCCACACAGATATCCCTACCCCACCAACCCAGCACATACCCCCACCCACTCCGCACATACCCCCACCCACACACCACACAAATCCCCCACCCACACACACACACATCCCCCACCCATACACCACACATATATCCCCAACCAACACACCACACACCTCTCCCCACCCACACATGTATGCCCGCCCATCCACCAACACGCATTCATTCACACATCCTCCATTATGCACCCACACACACCCACCAACCCCCAACCAAACATCTCTCGATCACACATACCCCCACCCACTCACATCCTCCATCCACTCACGAATCCCGCCCTGACACATAAAGATCCCTCACCCAACTACACATCTCTAAGCCACTCACACGCCACCACCCACACATTCCCCATCCACGCACACACCCCCACCACCCACACATGCTTCCCCCAACCATCACACATTCCCTACTCACCCACATATATCCCCCACCCATACACACATCCCAGCACCCATCACATAATCCCCCACCCACACACCACACACTATCCCCCACTCACACACATATCCTCACCCACTCACCACAAACATACCCCCACCCACACTCCATGCACACATCCCCCACCAACACACCACACACATATCTCAAACGCACACATCATACACTTCTCCCCACCCGCCCTTACATCCCCAATCCACCCACACACATCCCCTACCCACACAACCCAGCCACCTACACATACTTCCCCCCAAACCATCCACACATCTCCACCCACCCTCACATATCCCCCACCCACACATACATCCCCCGCACCCGTCCCATACACACATCCTCCACCCATACACACATCCCCCACATCCATTCCCACAAATTGTTCGTGTGCTTTCGTCCAGGAAGTGCTGGATTTTAGCAAGTTGGTAAACTTTTTAGGCTATTTTCTTGGTAAGAACGTGAACATGAGAGCTCCAGCTCAAATGGCTGTCAATTAAAAGACCTAGTGTGTTATGTTCATTCATATTAACTATAGGTAACGTGTCTATGCGGAGTTCGAGCGGTGCTCCAGTTATGGCTAGTGCCTGTAGTTTTTGTCTGGTCGTTATTAGCATGGATTTGGTTTTGTCGATGTTAATTTGCATGCGGTTTTCATTGCTCTTTCTAGTAAGATTATCAAGTTCCTTTTGTAAAGAATTCTCTAACTCACTACGGTTTTCTTGACTAGTATACATTACAGTCGTCTGCAAATAGATCGCAAGTTGTATTGATATATAAAGGAAGATCATTAATATAAACTGCAAAAAGCAGCGGGCCTAGTATTGAGCCCTGAGGCACACCAATATTAAGCTGTGTGGGTCTGGAAAAACGGTTGTTGAAGGACACGACTTGATGTCTCTCGGATAGAAATGACGTAATTATGTTCACCATATTGGTGCTTGTCTTCATTTGTTTTAGTTTTCTAATTAAAATATCTTGATCCACCACATCAAAAGCTTTTTTAAAGTCTACAAACACCGCTCCACAAATTCTACCGTTGTTGATGTTTAAGTGCCAGTTATCGGCCATTTTTGTTAGAGCACTATGGCAAGAATATTTAGGTCGAAACCCAGATTGACTGTTAATTATTAGATCGTTGTTAATTGGACCTGGCATTAATTAATCAGTCGAACAAGAAGTTAACTTCCATCCTTGGATGTAGAGATCATCTGGACAGTTATATAGGTGCTTGCAATCTACACGAACCTGTGTAATACAGATCACGGCCATTTATTGATCCACTTGAATTTTTTTTTTTTTAGATTGAAATCTTTTATCAGCCCAGTAGACCGATTCTAATGAGCTACAACACAAAACAAAGATACACGCAAAGCGCTTGTGATCTGCAACTAAGAACCTAATGTCCATTTTGCTGAGGGCATCAGCCAGTGAACAAATCTGCTAGTATGAAGTAAATGTAACACATAATAACACATATGTGTCAGTTACCGTTATCCTATATATTGTGGTTAGTAATGTAATGTCCATTTTGCTGAGGGCATCAGCTAGTGAGCAGATCTGCTAGTATGAAGTAAATATAACACATATTAACACTAGTGAGCAAATCTGCTAGTATGAAATAAATGTAACACATGATAACATATATGTGTCAGTTACCGTTATCCTATATATTGTGGTTAGTAATATAATGTCCATTTTGCTGAGAGCGTCAGCCAGTGAGCAAATCTGCTAGTATGAAGTAAATGTAACACATATTAACACCAGTGAGCAAATCTGCCAGTATGAAGTAAATGTAACACATAATAACACATATGTGTCAGTTACCGTTATCCTATATATTGTGGTTATAGTATTTAGAAAATCCAGTGCAGCTTGCAAACAATGTTACATTGGCACCTTGCCGTCTTGACAGACGATAGTTTGTGCTTTAAAAAGGCATAATAACTTTTACCTAAGGCGGTAGCGAATGTGACTGATAAGGCCAATTTGCGCTGTAAATGTCCGTTCACAGTGGGTGCATGTGAACGCGTGGTCATTTCCACCATCATGTACCATCTTACGCCTCACACGCTCGGTGTGTGACTTATCTAAATAATTTTCTTCTTTGTCTTTATTCGATTTCTGATGTTTGACCTCCTGCAACACGTTCAGCGGCGACTTGCTCCCAATGTGCATTATCAATGCCTGTATCAATCATGTCCCGCTTACACACATCTGTGTATCGTAGTAGAGGCCGACCCTGAGATCTCTTACCCATCTGTAATTCACCAAAAAAGATGTCCTTTGGTATTCTACCATCATCCATCCTCCTAAGATGTCCTATCCATCTAAGTCTACGAAGACTGAGCATGGAATAAACCGTCACACAACCTGCTCTTTCCAATACTTCAGTATTTGTGATATTGTCTTGCCACTTAATACCAAGAATTCTTCGCAGACACCACATATGAAAGCTGTTTAAACGTTTCTCTTGGTGTGAGTAAGTTGTCCAGGTTTCACTGCCATAAAGAAGAGTACTAAGGACACAGGCTTGATAGACAAGGACTTTTGTTTTGGCAGTAAGCTTCCTGTTCTCCCACACTCTTTTTCTTAACCTGTTCATTGTTGTTGCTGCCTTACCAATCCGGATGTTGATTTCCTGATCATTGCAAACAATGGTAGATGCATTATATAGCAGCAGTTTTTCCGCCTCTAACTCTATGAACTCGATTTTCGACCTAATTCATCCACGGTATGAATACAGCTAAATAATACTGTAGTCTGGTAAATATCGTTATGGTTTTGTCCAACTGACAGGCTGTACTTACAGCAATAAAGCACTGGACGACATTGTTAATAAACACCATCTCAAGACTAGAAATGAAGAGACAATGCTAAACGTGCATGGAATATACGTGTACACTCATTGGATATATAGAGAGTAGATAAAATTAAACCGATGATAGACTTGCAAAGAAATGAGCTTAAATATCAGAAGGTGACACACTGAGTATGGCAACAATAAAACATAAATACCTGCATGAGCACAAGACAGAGCAGGAAAAAAAAGGCGCTTCGGTCATCAGCAAGTCTCTAATAGTAAAGAATTATATTGACAGAAACACAAAAAAGTATCAGATCATAGTCTTCAGGCATAGACCATTCCACTCCACACTGAGTGATCTTAAGACATAGATTACGCACACACGTTGTGGCGGCAAGTAGACACTGCCCATGGCCGTCTGAAAGAGCTAAGAGTATTTTACCGCGTGTTTCGGGTATGCGACCGCTTCTTCTGTCACGCAATCCAACAATGGAAAATACACGGAGGCAGCCCAGAATAACTTACGAGAACGCACAATACCGCCTGGTGTTGTACAACCCTATGGATGTGAATATTTATAGACATTATGTTACACTTTTTTCGTGCACTCTGTCTCTCTTTCGTTATCTATCTATCTATCTATCTATCTATCTATCTATCTATCTATCTATCTATCTATCTATCTATCTATCTATCTATCTGTCTGTCTGTCTGTCTGTCTGTCTAACTGTCTGTCTGTCTGTCTGTCCCTCCCTCCGTCCGTCTGTCTGTCTGTCTGTCTGTCTGTCTGTCTGTCTGTCTGTCTGTCTGTCTGTCTGTCCCTAGCTCTATTATATCCCTTCATCCATCTACCTACTTCGTTAGTACTACTAACTTAGTACTACTACTTTGTTACCACTACCTACTATTGTCAGACGGGCCTGCGTGCCCAATTCTTAACCCTTTGAAAATAAAGTTTGTTCGTTCGTTCTTCTTCTTCTTCTTCTTCTTCTTCTTCTTCTTCTTCTTCTTCTTCTTCTTCTTCTTCTTCTTCTTCTTCTTCTTCTTCTCCCTCTCCCCCCTCTCTCTCTCTCTCTCTCTCTCTCTCTCTCTCTCTCTCTCTCTCTCTCTCTCTCTCTCTTTCTTTCTATCTCTCTCTCTGTGTCTCAGTGTGCCGAGCCAAGGTCAAAAGGCCTATTACGGAGAGCCTAATCCCCAACTTACTCGGCAGTAAACTGTTGTGCACCACCACGGAAGCTCCACCATATTGCAGCATGAACGCGACATGCACACATCTGACTGCTGGCGAGGTGTACGATGCAGGTAGTTCACCTTCACAGAACACATAAAACCTACTAAATGTAACCTATAATTTTTTTTTTTTAAATCTTACCACGCAGAGGAGGGAAAAAAAAACAACACACACACACAACCTGCACAAGCTCATTATGGCATCCTCGTGGGAGATTCTCTCAGCAAACAATAAACACTTCTGATCAAACTTCGCGACCGCACATCATCGATTTTACGTAGCAGATACTAAAGCCGAAGGAAATGTTAATTTACTCTTAAATATGCATTTATCCTTTTAGATAAAATCCTCGGTATTAAATCTAGTTTTTTTTTCTATATTGTAATTTTAGTAGCGTATTGTGTTCCCCCAATTAAAATGTATGCTTGGGCGCTAATATATATTTAGTATTAAAGACATGTCCACGAGCAAGCTTGCGTAATTGAGTGTTTGTAAATGAAATACGTTGGCAGTGGCTATCACTGCACGGGGAATGAAGACATGCAATTATCTCGAGAAAACGAGAGTATCGCAGACAGCGAAGAGATAGTTATTACTCTTTTGAAAACCCTAAAGTTATATTTGCCACAGAAAGATGCCACGGGCTATGAGCGAGGAAGGCAAAGCCATTGAGAAAAAAGACCATTCAGATGTCACAAAACACTAGAAGTACCAACTAATTATACTGTTTGTAAAGAACTCTGACCGTCTTAACCTGACTGGGGATGTGACAATTTATTTCTGATTGCCATGATAACGTACAAATTGGCGCAGACGAATTTTCCTGATCGCCTGGTCAGATCAAGACACATCAGATGATTTGCAAATATCCATTATTGTACCTATTTGGAAAATACATATTTTTTCCTTCTTAGTTTTTCTACAAGCAGTATAAAGATCCCTTGCCGGCTTGCTAGGCCAGTCGCAGGTTTAGGACAAAAATCTGACCATAGGGAGTCCATCCCTTATGGCGAGCCATAGTCCCGTTAGCCCAAGACCTCGCGGTCATGGTTTAGTCTGCGGGTCATTGGCAGGCTACTAATTTTCACTTTTCACCTCTCCTGGGAGAGGCTAGCCGATCCTAGCCCTGCTGGCTGCAGGGCCAGGCGCCGTCCACAAAACAACAGAAATGAGATTCCTGAGAAGAATACTCAATGTATCAAGAAGAGATAAGGTCAGAAAAGAAGAAATCAGGACTGAAGTAGGGGTTATGGCTGCACTAGATTTTATTAGAAAGCAGCAAGTCAAATGGTTTGGCCATGCAAGAAGGTTACCAACTAACAGTATACAACAACAAGCAATGATGTGCAGACCAGAGGGAAGCAAAGGAAGAGGCCGACCACGTAAACGATGGACGCAGGAAATAACAGTCCATGGGAATATCGATACATAAAGCCCATAAGCCGGCACTCTCCTGCTTTTATACTTCACCTCGACACCGCAAGGTACAAGAGGAACATGATGATATGAGATGAGATGATTGAAAAAAATAAGGGCAACAAGAAAGATTGCACTAATTATGGATAGATAATCTAACCACTTCAACACATAGAGAAAATGCATGCCAAAATCATTGAAAAAAGATTAAGACCATTACTGGAGGTGCTGTTGTTTGCTTGTTCGGTATGTTTCCGATTTGAGTTCTAATAGAGTCAACGTTTTTCTTTCAGTTTCCTCCATAATTCTTGAGCTCTCCAGAATTCTTGAAGTCACTGTCATTATACTTGTTGCCTAGCTTTCGTTGTCATATTTTCAAAATGCTCATTTACCCTTGACAAACCTACATTGTTTTAACTTTTTCATAAATGAAAATTTTCGGGAAACTTTACGAGTGTCACTACATATATTTCTTTTCTGTTAACGTCGCGTAACCAACAGGATTACGGTTATCCCCTTAATATGCTTCTCTTTATTGTAGATTGTCCATAAATCTTCCGACCACACCCACGACTCATATCAGACGTGCGTGTCATGGTGTTCGAATCCTTAGAGAATCAATATTTTTGCATGATGGCTCCGTGGCGCAGTTTGTGATATAGTTTTTACACCCAAGTTTACAGTAGAAACTTCTCGTTTCTGTTTATTATTATTATTATTTATTATCTACCGTTTTCGTTGAAGTAGATAGTCTTTAACAACCAATCCATGAGGCGATTTCAGTCCGTCCTCCGTTTCGTCTACACCCCCCCCCTCTCTCTCTCTCTCTCTCTCTCTCTCTCTCTCTCTCTCTCTCTCTCTCTCTCTCTCTCTCTCTCTCCCCCCCCCCCCCCACCCACCCTCTTCATATTTTTATTTTATGTCCATTCATCCCTGTCACAGCAATCGCCACTTAATTAGCGTTTCCTCTGAAGTCAGCACCCAGCCGCTTCGTTTACACTTGGGAGTATTATCAGAACAGCGGCCCGGCTAATTCAAGACCCGTGCCATCGGCAAATCCCGTAGCTTATCGTGCTGTAATTGATACTGCTTCGTCCCCCGTAAATCCTGTATTGTCTTTGACACAGATCGATAGCTGCCGCCGGGTGGGCGGTCCTTAACTCTTTACAAACTGTCCTTTATTCCTTAATTATCGCTCGTTAGTCATCGGCGGTTTGTGGTGAGAATCGGTAATGAAGGAGAGATCAGCAGCGGCAAAATTAAGCGGATGTCTGGAGTAGATGCTAAAGTTGGCGCCTGATGCTAGAATCTTTCGGAGAGTCGCATTTATTTCTAGCAGCCGCGGGCAGTATAAAAGCACATTCATTGTCCTTGCTGACTTCGGTGGCACGTTGACAATTCAGTCGTTGTCTGCCAACAGAAAAAAAAATGTGTCTATAGATATATTGTTGATGTTGTTGTGTTCACTGTATTATCTTTTTCGGGAGTCACTGTGGTGCAGTGGCTATCTCGCTTGTCTGCTGGTCAGGTGGTTATGTGTTGGAATTCCTCTGAAGGCGGAGATTCTGTTCCTCCCATTGACTTGAACTTTCAAGTAAAGACGGCAGGTGTGATATTGACCACATCACCCATAAAGTACTGATTGGTCTAAATATATGCGTCTAATACTATATACGCCATACACCTGGTGACTCGGATACTTCTGGGGGTTGTCGCTGGAGCTACGGAGTTCGTGCTTTGTGCGACGCTTTCGGCAGGCCGTCCTGCGGAAAGAGACCGGGCCATTTGGGATAATAGCCGATGCATTGACGTCGATCCGGCCGACTTTTAAGACTGTTTTAAAGACTTGGTGGCGTGAAAATTCGGTCCTTTATTGCAATCTTCTTCAGATGCATGATTTCCATCCATCCATCATGTGCCATGTCGATAAGCGTGGGCGGTCATGTTTTGCCATCTCACTCGATCACCACGGTCGTAGATCAGCTCCGTGTTCCTGTCTCGACTATGCCACAAGGCCAAGCCATCCAGGTATTTGCTTCTAGGTCTTCCCCTTGGTCTGTTCCCCTCGATCTTACCAGTTGTCACCAAGTTCTCCAAATCATTTCTTCTCATAACATGCCCAAACAATTGTGACTGTCTACGTCTAATGTCTCTAATCAGTTTACGATCTTCATTTGTTTCTTGAAGGACTTGTTCATTGGTCTTTCTGGCTGTCCATGGTATTCTTTGCATTTTCCTAAGAAACCACATTTCTACAGCCATCAGATGTTTTTCAGCCTGACTGCTCATTGTCCAAGCTTCACATCCATATAAAAGTACAGGTTCTATGTAGTACCTCAACACTCTTTTTCTCGTTTCAATTGACATCTTCTTATTGGTCAGTATGTTTTTTATCTTGCTAAAGGCTACTTTTGCCATGGCGATTCTTGTTCTAATCTCTTTAAGGCATCTCCCATCAGATGTTATTACTGTTCCGAGATAATTGTACCTATTCACTTGTTGAAGAATATTCCCATTTACTTGTATATTACATTGTGGTATTTCGTTCTTCCTAGTGACGACCATAATCTGTGTCTTTTTACAATTTAATTCTAACCCTAGTTGTTCACTGTGTGTAACAACCGCATCTACTAAATTTTGCAGGTCCTGTTCATTGTCTGCAATCAAGACTGTACCATCTGCATATCTAATGTTATTGATGCATCGTCCCCCAATGTTGATTCCTTCCATATCTTCAATATTTCTGAAAATACTTTCACTGTTGAGGGAAAACAGATCTGGAGACATTACACATCCCTGCCTCACACCTCTCTTAATAAGTTGATATAGGCTTACTTCATTATCAACTCTTATGGCAGCTTGTTGTTTCCAATATATGTTTTTTACTAGTCTAAGGTCTTTTCCATCAATGTGTAGATCTTCAAGCATCCTTATCATGTTGACATGTCTCACTTTATCGAAAGCCTTTGTGTAGTCAATAAAGCAAAGGTGTAGACCTTTGTTTACTTCTATAAAACGTTCGATTACGGTTCTCAGTATATACACAGCATTTACTGTACCCTTGCCTTCTACAAACCCACATTGTTCTTCTCCTATTTCAGGTTGTATTTTCCTCCTAACTCTTTGCATGATAATTCTTAGCAAAATCTTCGTGATGTGACTCATTATACTAATTGTTCGATGTTGATCACATTCCAAGGCTCCTGATTTCTTTGGGATTGCAATAAATACAGAATTACATAACTCCTGAGGTATATTTCCAGTATCATATATTGTATTAAGCAGACTGGTAACTTTATCTATTCCATATTCTTCTAAAGCATTAATCATTTCTGTTGTGACGCTGTCTGAACCGGGGGTCTTGCCAGATTTCATATGGTTAAGAGCATTTTGAACCTCCATCTTCAAAATTGCTGGTCCTTCATTATTATTTTGAACATCATACTGTTCGTCTCTGTTATCGTCATAAAGGTTTTTCACGTAATCTGACCATTCATGTAAGATCTGATCTTTTTCTATTATGACTCTTCCATCTTTTGTCTTTAGGCAGCCTGCTGATGTACGTGTTCTTTGATTAGTAAGCTCCTGAATTCTTTTGTGCATTAGATTCGCATTTTTACTGTTGTGTTTTTCAATTTCTCTGCAATTTTTCTCAAGCCATGTTTCTTTTGCCTCCTTACATAAGGTTCTGACTTTTCTGTGAATTTCTTCATATTTGGCAGGATTATTTTTGTTCTGTCTTCTTCTTTCCATTAGTTGTAAAATTTCTTCAGTCATCCATGTCTCACGGCCCACTTTCTTTACTTTTGGAATCTTTTTTTTTGCTGCACAACTGATTGAATTCTTCAGCATTTCCCATTGATCATCTACATCTTGAAATAGGATCTCTAGATCAGACAATAAATCAAATGTGTTCTTTACTTCTATGTTAAAATTATCTTGTATTTCTTTGTTACTTTTCAATTTGTACAAGCCATATTTAGGGAAACGATGGACTCCTCCTTGTCATAACATGTCCAAAAAATTTTGACTGTCTACGTCTAATGACTCTAATCAGTGTACGATCATTTTATTATTTAAACAGAAGTAAGTAAACTTAAGGCTGGATGGAGCCTGCTGTGGGTGCGGGACCATCACACTTTGTTGTCAAAGCTGGTCTGGAACAGTCATTAACGAGCATGATTCTCCGTTCCTCTTTGTGCTCTCTGATATATTTATGACTTTGATGTTGTTTGTGTTTGTTGCCCAGACGTTTACATTTTCAGCATTCGCCTTTCTCTGTCTTCTTCTGTCTTTCTTGCCAAGTATTTCCCCCATAAGTCTGATTGCTTTATTCCACATCTTCTGTTGATATGCCTCTTACATGGTATATGTCTGTTGATAAACGATCTCGTAACACCCGACGCTCTGTGTTTATTTTTAATCAGTTTGTATTCTACTGTTCATAAATGTGGTTTTAGCGTTGATTTATTGCCTTTGTATAAAATATTAGTTTTGGCAGAAAATCTTTTGGGTTTTTCATTGTACGGTTGTATGCCTTTGTTTCTCTCTCTCTCTCTCTCTCTCTCTCTCTCTCTCTCTCTCTCTCTCTCTCTCTCTCTCTCTCTCTCTCTCTCTCTCTCTCTCTCTCGCTCTCTCTCTTCTCTCTCTCTCTCTCTCTCTCTCTCTCTCTCTCTCTCTCTCTCTCTCTCTCTCTCTCTCTCTCTCTCTCTCAAAATCATCAATTATTTCTCCTACCAGCACAGCTTCGCACTCGATCCATTCCCATAAAATGGGACACAGAGATTTCTCTCGGGAACCAGGGAACCATTCTCAGCAGCCCAGTTGCGAAACACGAATGCGGAAAAGATACACCATAAAGGTTCCAAATATAACGAGTCAAGAAAATGACTGTTGAAATAGGGTCAGAGCCATTTTTTCTCAATAAAGCAGCAGTAATAATAGTAGAAGTAGTGGTAGTGGTAGTAGTAGTAGTAGTAGTAGTAGTAGTAGTAGTAGCAGGAGCAGGAGGAACATCATCATCATCCTCGGAATATTATAGATACATAGAGAATCGACAATGGACACTGTTGAAAACATCGTCATGTTCCATGCTGATAAGTATAGGCGATCATGGTTTGCCGTTTCACGCGCTCACCATAGTTTCGAATTATGTAGACCAAGAAGACGGTGGAGAGATAATACATGTACAGACCTACACCAGAGAGACGAATGGAGACGGATTGTATTTGCAGCAAAGAACCTCAATGGCTCGGAAAACTGAAGAAGAAGAAGAAGAAGAAGAAGAAGAAGCGTGCGCACACACACACACACTCACACACACCACACCCACACACACACACATACACACACACATACACACACACACACACATATATATATATATACGACGGCAAACTGGAGATAGTAGACCATTTTACATATCGAGGATCAGAGGTGAACTGTAAATTATCCCTAGATGAGGAAATCAACATCAGTATGATATTTCACATTTACAAACTTTTTTCTTGTATTAACCAACTAATGATAAACAACCACAGCGTTGACACAATGAGCGAGAAATGACAAATGAACCAAATGGCCAGACATGAGCGGCTTATAATTAAGGTCTGCCCAAAATCATGGATTCGGAAATTAGGATTTTAAGACCCTCCCAGATCCGGCGAGCAAAGTTGCTTTGATCTGAGACCAAATAAATGTTGTGTCAATGTATGCATAGAATCCTCTCCAAAATCTAATTCTGTTTTCCTGGTGCTGCTTATATGCAGGCTACAGAATGATATACGCGAGGTGGAGACCTGTTTGAATTTGGCTGACACTGTGATGCCTTCCTCTGAGACATCCAATTTAAACTCTGGGATTCAATGATAAGAGCATTGGAGTTGTTCTGGCAGCTGATGTTCTGAGATAAGTCATGAAGCAAAGGTGCTCGAGCTGCCATGAACACAACATTATCTCTTTTTTTTAAAGGCGTGAACTATGTAAAGGGTTTTGCGCTGCGAACGTTAAAATAGCGACAGTTTTTATTTCAAACTGGGTGTGTTAGGGAACTTTAATTTGATGTTTGGGAAAAAAATTACGGCAACGCTCAATATATAATTGACAGTAGGAAACGCCATACAAAGAAAAGAATATACAATCTATTAGTGACAGACAACATATCGTGAAAATAACAGGCAAATGCAACATGCACAACACACAATATACAGTTGGCAATAGGAAGCACTACACAAGACATAGAATATACAATATACCAGTGACGACATCAGTTAGACTAAAATGTTGACTTCTCGTCCTGGACATTGGGACGTAAATTAAAAGAACCTAAAAAGTTGGAGTGGGTTCACCTGTTGGCGAAGGATATTGGTAATATGGAAAGCTAATCCATATCGCAACAATCAGTGCCTAGTACACTAGAAGTAGTCACACGTGTATGGACTACGTTTGAATTCAAGGTGAGCGATTGCAATTTAAAAAAACAATTAGTAATGACAACACATATCATGCAAATAGCAACAAATGCAACATACACAGCACATAATATACAAGTCAAGACCAAACATCGAATAACGTGAAGATTATGAATAAGTGACTAATAAGATAAAGCGAAGACTTGCATACAACATATGGGTGAAGACAGCAAACACCATTCAAATGAAAATAATACACGACTGATATTGAATAAGAGACAACGCACAAGATGGACATGGCGACAATACACAGCATGAAGTGATGGAAACACACAACATAATGTGAAAGTAACACACGATATTCAGGTGGCAACAAAACACAACATAAAGTGAAGACAACACATTACGTTAAGTGACAAAACATGATACCCAAGTCAAAACAACACACAGCATTTATGTGATGACTATATGCAACATACGATTTACGGCAATACTGAAACAAATAAGTAACGACAACATACAGTTTACGACAACATACAGTTTACGACAACGATTACCACACAATACAAGAAGAATGACTTACGCGATGAATTTGATTAAAGTGAGGAGGAGTTGCGCAATTCGTTGACCTCACTCTCTCACCTGAGTCCAGTGGCAAGACAAGTCGGGACGACTGGAAGACGAATATAGGTGCAGTAGGTGACCAGGGCGGACTACGAGCCTTGCCGTGCTCATACATTCCACAACGCTTTGCAGGTAAACGCCGTCTTGCCTGTTGAATCATCAGTTATTTCTTCCACGCAGTCCGCCGAATCCTGTCTTCACATGCCGGGTAGGCATACCCTAGTTCACCGATTGGTTTGACACCAAATCGGTTACTCACGCCTTGTTTAGCCAGCCGGTCACAGCTTTTGCCTTGTGCCGCTGTCGCATGCTGACAGCTATTTGGAGCCACAGGCATGATCTGGATGTCAGGCTTGGACCAGTGGGGAATGGGCCCTGAAAAGGGCATGACAGTCATCCTTACCAAAAGTACTACCAATGCTGACACCTTGGATCCCCACAATACAGAACACCATACAAATAACAGCACAACACAGTGTGATAACACCATAAAGTTGATGGCGATAAACAGGCGACCACCGTACACGACGTAGAAGTGTCGACAGCACACGATATACACGTGGCGACAAAGCACGACATACACGTGACGACAACACAAGACACACGTGTCGACAACACAAGACATAAATGTCGACAACACAAGACATAGAAGTATCGAAAACACAAGACATAGAAGTATCGACAACACAAGACATAGAAGTATCGACAACACACGAAATAGAAGTGTCGACAACACAAGACATAGAAGTGTTGACAACACAAGACATAGAAGTGTCGACAACACAAGACATAGAAGTGTCGACAACACAAGACATAGAAGTGTCGACAACACAAGACATAGAAGTGTCGACAACACAAGACAGAAGTGTCGACAACAGACAACATAGTTTCGACAGCACAAGACATAGAAGTGTCGACAACACAAGACATAGAAGTGACGACAACACACAACATAAACGTGACGACATTACCCAATATAATGATGATGACAACACAATACATAGACGATGATAACATGAATTAAAGGTGACGAAAACAAAACATACAACAAATGATGACAACACGACTTAAAAGTGACAACACAAATTACACATAATGACAAGAAAACTTAAAAAATAATTATAAGTAAACGAAATAGTGAGGACAGCACGAAAAACTGGCGATTACTTTTTCGTTCACTCGCTTTGAACTCAAATGTAGTTCACGCATTTTATTCTATTGATTTTGCGTGTGTGTTAGCTTTCCCAATTACCATGGCACCCCCGCCATCAAACGAACCCACTCAGACTGCTGGAGTACTTGTAATTTACGTTCCTAGGTCATGGACGAGAAATTGACAATACAAATGATAAAAATGTCGACAGAACTGCATACAATGATGATGTCACACAGCATGCAAGTCAAGACATCAAGCAACATGCAAATAACAACAATGTTATTGATTATATTAATTGATTGTTCGTCAGAAGACGACAGCAATTAATAAATATCTCCGCATAAATAGGGCTTGCACAATACCAGGTGGCATTGTGTAGTTCTCTTAAGTTCATTGTTAAAATAGTCTCACATACAAGGTTTTTGATGAGAGACAAAGAAAACAATAAAATGTTACCTAAACACAATTTCATGATTATCCTCCTCCCCCCCCCCCCCCAAAAAAAAATCACTTCTCAGACAATTTCCCTCAATACTGCCCAATATTTACATACTGCTGTATGTTTGACTATCGACATATTCTGCGCTTAGTGTTCGATAACATACTAACTGATTGCCAGTCATGATCTTTAATTGAAATCAATGTGTAAAAGTAAGTTAAAGTAAAGGAACCCTTTTTTATCACGCCATGAGTTGTAGTCAGTATGTGGTGCTAGGCCCCGTTGTAGACCAATAGTCACGTGATAGGTAATGTGGTCAGTATCACACCGGCCACCTTTACGTCACATCAAACTCACTGGCACTCAGTTTAGGTTAGTTCTGCTTGGGAGCACGGGTAGTGAAAACCACATCCCCGCCTCGAAGGTGATTCTGGGACTACTGCCGCCGGGCCGCGGGGTGAGCAGGCTAGCCATTGCGCCACCGTGCCTGTCAAACTAGTTTGTAGCGGTTGAAAACATGGTTGACTAGCATGTATTCTGAGAATTAACCCTTGCCAACGTAATTATGTGTCTTTATGGATGGAGTGATTCAGCTGGCTTCCAACATTTGCCGTGTATAATTTTACTTAGATGCTATCTGATCCCATTGAATAGAACTAAGTTAGTTGCGTGTCCTTTATAGTTACGTTACAATCAACCCCAACATTTAATGGTTGTTTGTGATTTATTAGTTAAATTTACCTTCAGTAGTTTGCCATTGCTTTCTGAATGGCCGACGCCTTATACCATTGGAATTAACGCAAATCAATCTGTTTCCAAATCTCCCGCAGCTGATATCGAGTTCTCGACCCCGTGTGACAGAGAAATGTAAAACTGTTTCACCATCTCATAAGTCACAAACGCCGACCGAAGAGAAATAAACTCACAAGCATTCAGTGACACTCGTTAGTCCACAGGTAATGAAGTAGACAGTGTATATATAAGCAGACTTTAAACATAACAAATATGTTCATGGAATTAAGGACGGAGTTCGTGTCTCTAAATACACGTTTCTTACCCAGAGAGTTATTTCATGTTTGTCATTCTGAGCGGACGATTGTTCGGATTGAGCTAATTAAATGTGGAATGAGTAGACTTTCAATATGTTGTGTCAGGAGAACAGATTAATATTGATGTTAACAGCACTACACTTCATTTAAGGATACTGTTCAGTGTACTGGTGTTTGGTTTCAAGACATTGTGGACCACTGTAATTGTGTTACCATTTATTTATATTCAAAACAGTGTTTCCCGTAATGAATTTGAATAACGAAGGCACAAACAATAGATTGCACACTTTATTGCCTGGCATATTTCAGTGCATCTCGTCATGTACATATTGCAGAATTCACACAACGTAAAGTAAAATAACTAGATAAATCCTTCAAGCTGAAATATACTCAGTAATGTCAATTGTCTACCACGGTAATTTTAAACTGACTAACAAGTCTTTCTGTTTGCACAAAACTGGCTTGTATAGATTAATCATTATTGCTTCTGCAAACTTTAACAAGCGAGTGTTTTGTGTGTTAAACCACACGCGAAAGGCCCTGTCTCTAAACATCACATGGCCGCTCTCCAGCATATGCCTAGCAATTGATGAAGCGGGAAGCTTCAGGTGTGTCGGCCCCACTAGGCTCCCATCGCCTGTGTGTAGTATCTTGTCGATCCATTGAGGTATGTGTTCAGACACTCTTTTGTTCAACTGCCGCTCTGTTCTGCCGATGTAGGTAGACTGGCACCTACATGTTAATTGGTAAATACAATTGTTTTTTGGCGTACAGAGGAACAGGCTCTTTTACTGCTGGGATAGAAATCGGCGTGGTTCTGTACGTAATGACTGGAGTTGCAGCACATTCGGCCTACTGCTGTAATGAGCCGGTCTTGTAGACGTTGCATTACGTCATCCCCTCGAAAGGTTAGCTGGATGAATACCTTGAGTTTAGGGACTGTAGTTTCGTCTGGTTTTGGTTTGGGCTGTTGGCAGTGGCGCTTTATAAATCCTGTGGAGTACCCATTCAGGTTTAAGACATTCTTCAGAGTTTCAAATTCCTCTGTCAGTGTGTCCTGGGTGCATATCTTCCTAGCACGGTCAAACAGGGTCCGTACTAAGCCCCGTTTGTACTGGACAGGTGTGAAGCTCTGAAAATTTAAGTATTGGCCAGTCCATGTTTCTTTGCGATATGCCGATCTTTGAATTGTGCCGTGTGCTCTACGTCTCATTAGAATATCTAGGAACGGCAACGCTTCGTTGTGTTCGTGTTCCATAGATAGAGAGATGTTCTTGTACATCATGTTCATTATGGCCTGGAACGATGTTGCTTGTAGCTCGTATGTGGTGATAATTAGTATATCGTCCATGGAACGACAGTAGAAGACCAAGTTGTTAATGTCTGAAGATCTATTTTCTTCTAAATGTGCCATGAAGATGTCCAATAGAATAGGGCCAAGAGGACTCCCCATGGCCACTCCGTCAATTTGGCGGTATGACTTTGCTAGAAAATTGAACTGTATGTTGACGGTATATAGTAGTAATAGCCTCTCCAGAATAGATGTTGGTATGCTAGTTTTAGTTGTTTGTCTTTAATGCATTCCCTTATTATTTTCACTGCCTCATCTAATGGAACGTTGGTGAATAGGGAGGCTATATCCATGGATGCCATGTGCTTATTATTTATGTCCATGGTATCCAATAATTCCACCAGTTCGAATGTATCTCTGAGTATTTTTGGATCAAAGGATTGTCGTACTGTCTTTAAAATTTCGGCTAGCCATCTCGCCATTCGGTGTTGTGCAGAGTTAACCATGGACAGGATCGGTCTTAGCGGGATGCCTGGCTTGTGAAGTTTGGGTTGACCGTACATCTGTGGAGTCTGGGAGCCACGCGATGACTTAGCGTTTTTTGCAGTGGCCTCACTGATGAGCCCCGCATTCACAAGTGACTGCAGTACTGATCTCAGACTACCAGAGAAAAATGGAAGAGATATCAGATGAATCTAAATTCAGGATAAATCAAAAAATAAACAAGTTGGAGGATCTGGATGCAAAAATGAGGAAATGTTTGCTGTCAGACCAATGTAAAGGCAGCATTATATTGAATATCTTTAGGTTCTTTGTCTGTCTACGTGTCTGTTTCTCTAGCTCTCCATCTCTCTCATTCTTGCTTACATCCCTTTCACGTACATCCACACACATATCTATCTCGTAAGTATACATGTCTCTACTTCTGTCTTTTTCTCCCTGTCTCCTTTTTTTTTTCTCTTTTGCGTTCATTTGCTAAGTCAGTTGTTTGTGTTTTTCCGGTAATTGTATATATACCAGAGGAGTAGCTTGACTACTGGGTTGGCAGACAAGTGTGCTAGCCACTGTGCTAATACAGTTCCTTGTCCTTTAATATGGTCAGAATATTTAATTTCCTAGTTGTTGTTGTTTTTTTTTAATCCCTATCATTAGCACCTCTTGGATATCTAAATATGTTTTATGTTTCCTTGAAATGCGGCCTGTTCATCTGCACATGCAAATATCTAGGTTCTGTATTCAGTTTTCTAATCCTTGCTAATTTCCATGCTTTTGCAACATACAGTATTTGATTTATTTGGTTGTTTCAGGATTTCAGGTTTAAAGATTGAGCACAACTCACTACTGGCAAGTAGTGGTCTCTGTTTAATCTTTAAACATACAGTAATGCTGAACCCATACAGCACATCACTATTCTCATTGTGAGGTTATCTTTAGATTTTAGTATAATTTTAACACTGTCAGATTTAGTTGTGACCATTCCTATTCTTTACTTCTATTTCACTTATGTGAGATGTGTGGCGAAGGGGTTACGGACACAATTCGTAATCTTGCATACTGTTTTCTATACACCTACGGACAGTGTTGCAATTTTGACGCCTTTGGCACTAAATTTAGTGATTTTTCAAGTCATTTAGTGCCAAAATGCTGCATTTAGCACAGATGCACAGAATTTGGTGCTTCACAATATTTTTCGGGGGTGCTTTTTGGTGCTTTTTTTTGGGGTGAGTAAAAATTACTTTAAAAATCATTGTGGGAACACTAAAAAGCCGAATTTGAACTGAAGCGAGGAAGTAAAACAGTCTTAGTACATTACTGCACAATATTCAAGTAATTTAAATCCCTTTAATGCAATTTAGTTGAAGTGAGTGACTGAAACACGCAGGCAATATGCAGTGCGTTAAAAGATTGTTTACACAAGAATGCACTTGAGATGCAAAGACTTGTTGCACTCGGCACTGACAATGCATCTGTCATGACAGGTGTAAACAATGGAGTATATACACAATTAAAATCCAAAGTTCCTCATCTGGTACTAGTTAGGTGTGTATGTCATTCCCTTCAGCTGGCAGTGTCACAGGCTGCAGCTGCTTGTCTGCCCAGGAACATGGAGTTCATGATTAGAGAAACATATAACTGGTTTTCTCACTCAAGTCTTTGTCAAGCAAATTACAGGGAGCTTTTTGCTTCAATAAATGATGGATAACATCCTCTGAAGGTTGTTCAATTAAGCCAGACACGATGGATGTCCTTTCAGTCTGCTATTGTCAGAATATTGCAGCAGTGGGTCGAGCTCAGAACTCATTTTGATATAGCAAGACTCAACGAGCGCTGTTATACAGCAGAACTTCTAAACTCTATGTTTAGTGATGTGAAAACTATGTGTATCTCATATTTCTCAAGCATATTCTCTGAGAATTTCAAAGTGTGAATAAGAAATTCGAAGTAGATATACAGGATCCAACAAAACTACTCAGCCATCTTGTCCAACTCACTGATTCTATCAGTTCAAAGATTGCTATTCCTGGGGGAAAAAATAACAGAAAGTGATGCTATTCAAGATTATTTAGATCCTAATCCCAATCTAGGTCATAAGTTTGAGAAAGAAACAGCAGGCTACCAGTTTCCTGATGAGAAAGAAATTCGTGGAAGATGCATCCAGTTTTTAATAGAACTGTTGACACATCTGCATTTACGTTTGCTTGATAACGTTCGAGTGTTGCAGTCTGTGTCATGTCTTAGTGGAAGTGAATGTCTACAACTAGTGAAGCCCTGCATATTGGATCTTGCTAAAATGTTTGCAGAAGATGTAGCTACTCTCACCCGCATTGATTTCCAGTGGAGAAAACTTCATCATATGCAGTGGACACAAACCTCTGACATACTTGGACTGTGGGCAAAAATAGCTTCATATAGGGATGCCACCAGTGAAAATCCTTTCCAAGATCTTACAGATTTAGCTTTAACTGTGTTCATTTTACCTCATTCTGATGCGGCCGTGGAGCGTATTTTCAGTCAGATGGGAGTTATAAAATCAAAATTGCGGAACAGACTGAGCATAAAGATTTTGACAATTGTTTTGACTATTAGATATGGAATGAAGAGATATGGCAAATGCTGTCATGATTATAAACTACCTAAGGATATTCTACGAAAAACTGGATCACAGGAGGCATATACAAGTTTCTTTCAATCATCGTCATCATCATCGCAGGAGCAAACACAGCAGAAAATAACTACAGAAACTGAAGAAGAGTTGTCTGACTGGGATTTGGCAGATCTGAAATAAACTTCATTCTAATATTCAGTGATAATAATAAATTATAATGTGCTACTTATAACATTTTGAATGAATACTTCCAGTGCTTGTTTTAATGCTTTCCCAAAAAATATTGTTGCAATTTAGTGCATTTTTTTTGCTCAAGAGTAGTTCTGATTGGGATTTGGCGGATCTGGAATAAACTTCATTGTAATATGAAGTGATAATAATAAATTATAATATGCTACCTTGTTACATTTGTAATAAAAACAGTTGGTGCATTTTGTTGGTGCTTTCCTAAAAATTTTGGTTTTTTTTTTTGGGGGGGGGTGCTTTTTTTGGGTCGATTTTGGTGCTTTTTCATCAAAGGGAGATGGCAACACTGCCTACGGATGATTTGACAGCAGATCCCTTGCTTTGGTTTTTATACAATGGTATGAGTGCTGGTTGTACAGAAAGCAATGGCAAATTGCTGAACTAAACTTGCCAAGAAATCACCAACACCCCAAAAAGAGCTGGGGTTGACAGTGACGTCATGTAAGGTATAGGCAACTAACTTAACATCACTCACTACATTGAGTAAATATAAGCCTTCATGTTTTAATGTGTTCTCCACAGCATTCTCTTTGCAGATATTTGTGGGTTTACAGCCCTGTCATCAACATGCACAGCCCAGGAGTTGGTCCAGCTGTTGAATGAGTTGTATGCTAGGTTTGACACACTGGCAACAGAAAACCACTGTCTGAGGATCAAGCTTCTGGGCGACTGTTACTACTGTGTGAGTGGCATGCCAGAGCCAAGACGGGACCATGCCCACTGCGCAGTAGAAATGGGCCTGGACATGGTGGAGGCTATTGCGTGAGTAGTTTGTTTGTTTGGTTGATAGGCATATGGACTAATAGGTGAATTCATGACTGGTTGAAGTTATGAGGGAAAGTAATTAAGTAACACTAATTTTATGAATAACCTTTTTACAATGGTGCGAACCATAAATTTTAAACGTGTTAGTTCTCAGTATAGTCCCCCTGCCTGACATCACGCATGGTTCACTTGTTCACTAGCTTGTTGCTGCCTTCTTCCAATATAATGCACTTGACATACCAAACAAATATACACCATGACTTTCCCAGTGGATCCTGGGTCCTGAATTGTTTCTTAACTGGAGACAATGGGTGCTTCCACTGCATCAACAACCTTTTACTCTCTGGTTTATAATGTTTAGATAATTGTCTCCATACTGAACCATCATTCTTCTGTTGATTTAACAAGGTTTCACACCCTCAACTACAAAAAAACTAATAACGCCTCATTGCTCTTCCATGGTGCAAGCCGATAGTGGGACAGCCATTTTGTAATCACTATTGCGCATGTGCAAACTGTCTGATCCTCACGACCCCTACAACAGTAGTGCTTAAGAGCCAGTCTGTGTCCTGAAATAAGATTTTCTACTGTCTGTACTCTTCCATACATTTTTAATACAGTTTCTGTTACTTCATGACTTTCCCTCTTATATTCACTCCAAATAAATATCACATAGACTGAAATTGAGACTCATTAAATGAAATATGAGGGGAAATGTGGCTGGAGATTACAGTGTCAATCTGTCTGTCTCTGTATATGTCTGTTAGTCTGTGTGCATGTCTGCCTGTCATCTCTCTCTCTCTCACATCTTTTTCACACACACACACACACACACACATCTCACACACACACACACATCTCTCTCTTTCTCACTCCCTCATCATTTTCACACCACACATACATCTCTCACACAAACACCTCTCTCCATCTCATTTGTTCACACATACACATCTCTCTTTCTGTCTCATCTACTCTGTCAGTTTGTATTTTTGTCTGAAATTTGAATACCAGAGGGTTCTTCTTATTCTTTTTCTGTGTTCGTCCGGAATGTTGTTTTAGATGTAATTGTGTTGTGCCTGTTTACAGCAGAGCTGGAATATTTGAACCTTTCGACCGACACACCCAATTTCTTCAGGCATTTGAAGAAGCAAGGCATTTACAAGGGCAGACCACAAGATGTAGTCATGATATAGCATGGTAGAATGTACATCGAATGCTGTATATCAGTACCAACCTTTCTGTGAAAATGACACAGGATGATAACATTTATACTTGTAGGGGTTGTGGTGGGATGTGGTAGTTTGCCAACTAGCATAAGCTAAGTGATTGCAGTTGTATTGATTCTTAAAGTAAAGGTATAAGTAATGCCATCAGTGATAACTGCCTTAGTTATATGGAGTCTTATGACTTTGCACATAATTGGCAGTAGCATTATGGCATGCAGTGACCACCTATCTGTCTCACTGTCTTTCTTTCCCATAGAAATATTTGTAAGGAAAATACGTCCGCAACTTAGGATTGAACTAAGCCTGCTTTATATCAGTGTGCAGTGCAGGTCAGTTGTAATGTCTAGTAACATTGCTTTATCTTGATATTTATTTCCAGGCTATGTAAGAGAGTTAACTGGGGTTAATGTTAACATGAGAGTGGGCATCCATTCTGGGAGAGTTCACTGTGGTGTGCTAGGATTGTACAAGTGGCAGTATGATGTCTGGTCTAATGATGTCACTTTAGCCAATCATATGGAGAGTGGAGGACTTCCTGGGTAAGCAAAAGATCTTTTAAGCATCTGTCATCTCATCTCATCTCATCTCATCATGTTCCTCTTTTACCTTGCGGTGTTGAGGTGAAGTATAAATAGCAGGAGAGTGCCCACTTATGGGCTTGATGTATCGATATTCCCATGGACTCTGCTATTCCCTCTGTCCATCGTTTACGTGTTCTGCCTCTTCCTTTGCTTCCATCTGGTCTGTGCATCATTGCTTGTTATGGTATACTGTTAGTTGGTAATCTAGTTACATGGCCAAACCATTTAACTTGCTGCCTTCTAATAAAATCTAAAACATCTGTCGATATATATATATATATATATATATATATATATGTGGTGAAAGCATTGAAAACATGATTAACAATCCCCCAAACCACGTTCAAGATCAATGGATTGAGTGTTGGTTATTTAGAAAGCTGTGGCAAACAACTGAATGTAAACTTTCCTAGTAAATCACAAACAGCCTGAAAATGCTGGAGTTGACTGCAAGCATCCTTTAAAGGACATATAACTTTGTCACTGGCCACTAGGGTTTATCTAACTATAATAGGTAGGAAACCCTACCCAAGAGTTAGCTGACAGTCTCTGTAAATAATAAGGATGTCTGAAGGGATGGTCCTAATAGAATAAACTGATTACCTTGAGAGACAAAAGGCAGAACATGAAGAACACTTCTGTATATAGGAACACAAATGTATAGTTTTTTCTGACCAGGTGCTTTTGTCAGAAATTGTATTCTCCTGTTAAGTATTACACCAGCACACACTCACTCACACACCTTGCATTCAATGAATCAAGAGTGGAGCATGTGGGTACCGTAACAAAACAAATTTATCTTCTTGTAATGAAAAATAAAGTTGAAGAGCTAATGATAATAATGGGACAGTAAGCAAGAGGAGGGCAAACAGATAAATATAAAGCTGGGACTTACATATAAATAATGGAGATTAGTTATGTGCCACATGCAAGGATAAATACATCCTGGTATACAAGATTTTAGTCAATCGATAATGCTAATAGATTGCTTCTTCATTCTGTGACTAAGGTCAGCAGAGATAAATTGATGATAGCCTTGAAATTGTATCCTTTTCTCACAAATCTGTGCTAATGTTCATTACCTCATAGCTTTGTTTTGTTTTCTATTTCAATTGTATTTGTCCACATAGTGGGATGTGATCACTGTTACAGTCAGCACAGGCATTGTCTTCACATGTACTAGTGCATTTCAAAATCTTTTATGTATTAGGCTGTGGTCAGTTTGAATGAGGTGACATGCTAGGTATTGATACATATTTCAATTCTTGCCAAGAAAGAAAAACTGGATGCAGACTCCTATTTTATGAGAGGTGTTCTGTCATTTATAAAGTAAGTATTGGACCCTTTAACATGTCTTAAGGTCGCAATAAGTATATGGTATTAGACTGTATTTTTAGAGACCATTCTGACTAGGTGGATGATGTGGTCTGTATCATTCCAGTCACCTTTAATTCCTGAGACATTTTGCTGATAACCCGTTTTTGACTGGGGCGACCTGGGAGCTGAGGGCAGTTTTAAAAATCCACCCTGATATGGATTCAAATCCATGACCACCACATTCTGTGTTATGATTTCTGTATCCATAGAGGTTGTGTTGTCTCATTATATAGTTACCTTCTTTATAAAATCTAATTTTAGTTAATTCTTTCAGTTTTTTTTAAATTTAACCTCTTTCCATTAGGGTGTTGGCATTAATTACATGACCTTCTTACACACTGGGCACACCTGTGCGAACCTATAGTGGTGCCATTGATGTGATGTTTAGGAAGCTGCACTGACAATGGCAGGAATGCTGTCAGATGAGGCTTAGATTCCTGGACATGCCAGTGTAGGGAAAGACTGACCACCTATGTACTTATGTATGTGGTTTCTGAGGAAAATGCAAAGAATATGATGGACAGAATGAAAACCAATGACCAAGTTCTACAAGAAACAAATGAAAATTGTACACGATTAGAGAAATTAGACGCAGTCAACATTTTTTGGTCATGTTATAAGAAGAAATAAATTGGAGAACTTGATGACTACTGGCAAGTTCAAGGAGAAGAGAACAAGGGAATGCAGAGAAGTAAATACCTGGATGGCTTGGTGACGTGCATGGTCGAGACGAGAACACTGAACTGATCCACAACTCTGGTGAGTTGTGAGAGTGAGATGGTGAAACATGACCGTCCACGCTTATCGGCATGGCACATGATGGATGGATTCAGGCCTACAAATGTGATAGTCCTAGCACATCACAACCTATAGAAGGCTCCTGTTTGGGTCTGTTTAACTGGTGGTACCTATACATACTCCCTATGTCAGTCTTGCTCTCTCTCTCTCTCTCTCTCTCTCTCTCTCTCTCTCTCTCTCTCTCTCTCTCTCTCTCTCTCTCTCTCTCTCTCTCACATTCTCTCTATCTCTATCTCTCTGCTCTCTATCTCTATCTTCTCTCTCTCTCCCCCTCTCTCTCTCTCTCTCTCTCTCTCTCTCTCTCTCTCTCTCTCTCTCTCTCTCTCTCTCTCTCTCTCTCTCTCCCTCTCTCTCTCTCTCTCTCCCATGTGCACCACATGTATATACAATCAAACAGTCAGTCACTGTCTTGATGTGTGGAATCAAGCCGCAGAGAGTTACTCATAATGTCCAGGATAATCTACTGAGATGAATTGTTTGTTCTGATGTTTTGATTGTGAACACAGTTTTAACATATGGAATATTGATAAGATATGAACCTTTTTAAGTCCAGCTAAGCCAACAATTGAACAACTTATACGTTCACTCCACTTAGCCATGTCCACATCAGCAGTGCCACTAAACAGTATCTGAATGGAGACTATGATGTTATCATTGGCAATGGACATGAAAGGGATTCTTATATTAAGGCACTCGGCATTCAAACATACCTCATCCAGACCAATACTAGGAGACACAAGGTGAGTAGCTCCATACAGCACATAGTAAAGTTTGAATTCGCACTGAACCCAATTTGTAAACATTACTTCATCTCCCAGGTTGACATTCTAAACTGGGCACTATAAAATGTCTTGGGATGTAGATGTGGCCTGGGTGGTATTGACTCCTCTTGTGTGTTAACAAGACCTTAAAGGGAAGTAAAGAATATTAACACTGAAACCTACCACGCATGCTGGTAAAGGCAACTAAAGAGGATTCTTCCTGTGTTTTACAGGGACTCCTCAAGGAAACAAAGAATAGTGTAACACTGTAATTAGGTTGCAAGAGATGACAAAGGAGGGTTGGATGTGGTAATGGCTTTCCTATTCCATAAAAGAAAAAACTTTAGATGCAAAATCCAACCAATCATAAACAAGCCCAAAGATAGAGAGAAAAAAAAAAATAACCGAGCCAGCCAAGAGGAAAGGTGACTCTTCTAGAAGAGATATGGTGCGAGGCTGAGAAAGTCGCAAGGAGTCTGGATCATTGATTGTTTTCCTTTCACCTAGGGAGCTTTCCAGAAATGGAAACTGTTAATATGTGAAGGACATGGGCAGAGCTGCATGGGATAGCTAAGGATAGGAGGACTTGGGGTGAGCTGGTTAATTCCCTGTGCCCCAATGGCAGATAAAGTGTAAAACGTTGCATCATATGCCAGATATGCCTTAAGGCATATAAAATGGCTCCTTTACTTATTCCAAATCAAAATACAAACCAGGAAGCTTTATTAATTAATTCATTTATTTGTTTGAGTATTTTTGTGTATGGTTGTTTGTGATTTCTTTGCAAGTTTATGTTCAGTAATTAGAAATTGCTTTCTGAACGACTGACACTCATACCATTGTATGAAAACCAGCAAGGTGATTTGCTTCCGAATCAACCACAGCTCGTGTTTCAAATGTTTAATTGTGAATTGCGTTCGTAACACTCATTCACAACAGCTTTGCTTTCATCTAAAATAAAACATGTAGCTTATTCAGCTTGTAGTGTGTAACAGCCGGCTTCGTGGCTTAGAGGTTATGACTTTTCTCCGTAATCTCGTATACTCTTGTCGGTGACGTGATGACAGTGAGAATCAGCAGTGGTTCGAATCGCATCGGTAACTTACGGGGTATGTGAGCTGGCCGCTCAGAAAGCAATGGCAAACTACTGAGCGTAATCTTGCCAAGAAATCAACATACAGCTGAAAGATGCTGGTGTTGACAGCGATATCCTGTAAAGGATATGCACACACACACAAAAAAGTGTGTAACATTATGGTTATGATTAAACAATAAATAATCAGATTATGGCCCTTTACAAGGCATAATGGGTAGAATGTTTGTTGCTTAATTCTTACTGTCCCAAACAGTGCACTCACTATATGTGATTAGCTATTAATCATGTGCATCAGTCAGTGTGTCATCATGACTGTATTTCTTATCTTTAGTCAGAGTAAACTGAAGAAATGTGTACACATACGTGTTAGACAAGGTGTGCACATTTAGCCCCTGTTGAAGTATTATACTTGTGATTTTTGTTGCTATTAATATTGCCATTGTTGAGAAATTGATGTGACCTTTTGGAATTGAAGGGGTTAAATGGGAGTGAATAGTCCACAAACAGGGATTCTAGGTTGGTGTGTTTCAGCCACCATTAAAATAGGGCACTCACGGATTATTATAAACACTTGTGACAGTTATAATAATTAAAAGTCGACAGGGTCGACCTCATTGCACCGGGTTTTATCCCATATGGCTCGGTCTCTTTCTGCAAAGCGTCGCACAAAGCACGAACTCCGTAGCTCTAGCGATGACCCACAGGAGTCTCCGAAAAATTTAACTCGTGAACCGAAGGACGCGCCCGGAATCAAACCCACAACCTTCAGAGCCCGAGTTAAACGGCTTGACCATTTCGCCACGAAATCTCCCTTTGTTCTGTTGAATATGTTCCATGTTCTTTGCCTCGAGCTTTGTTTCTTTCCTACTACCATATTTGCAACGTAGGCATTGGGGAAATACAAGAAGTTTGTATATAGTGAGGCCAGAAATATTGATAATAAGTGAATTGAAATGTAGCGGTAGTAATAAGAATGTGAAGATAATTATAAATTATGGAATGTCTCTACAAAAGCTCAACATTCATCAGCTAGGTGTGTATAAAATAGAGGAACACAGTGAGCTACATGAAATAGTGTTAACAAAATTGAACGATTAAAGACAAGCTAACATTTGTAGTGGATTCAGATAGTAAAGAATGGAGACAAGCTTAAATTTGTAATCAAATCATTATTCAGCTAAGCCTTTATAATTGTTTTTTAATAATCCCCCAAAAAAGCAAATATTATTAGACATTTATTATCACAGTGGTCACTAAATTTGTGTTAAATTTGCAGTTCTTGGTGTATCTGTATATGCAGTAATCTGATCACAGTGACAGCTACACACAAATAAATTGAACAGTCATCCCTCACAGAGTGAGAGGTTAGAATATTTGTTTGACTGAATTGATTTATTCATGAATAAAGGTAAACACAGATCTGTGGCAGTTTTGTCTTAGTACTGTGAAGTGTTAGATCTCATTCTTAGGCTATGGCATAATGGGATGGGTCGCTAGTTTAGTTCATTGCTGCCTTTCCTTCCAAAACAGAAAGTGCTGGAAATTATTTTGTACCCATCTTGGCACTGGACACACTACCACTAAAAGAAAAAATTATTGTGTGTGGCGATTTCAACAGCCACTCGCAGAGCTGGGGCTATGATCACATGGACCAGAGAGGAGAGAGACTGGAAGACTGGCAGGATGAGAATAGATTCATGTTGATTAACAAGCCGTCCGACCCACATACTTTCTACTCGAGATCATGGCACTCTACAACTACACCTGACCTGGCTTTTCATTCACCAGACTTGGAGTGGAACATTACACGAATTGTTGGGAAACAACTTGGTGGCAGTGACCATCGGCCAGTCTTTCTAACCGTAGAAAATGAGCTTGTAAGTGAAAGCAGCACCCTCTCGAGGTGGAACTACAAGAAAGCAGACTGGGCAATGTACAAGCATCGCACCAGCATATTGGTTAGAAACCTGAACACTGAGAAAGACATAAATAAAGTAGTTGAAGAGTTTGGGAAATGCATACTACAGGCAGCGCGAGAAAACAGTACCAAGAGGAGCCCGTAAACAATATAAACCCTACTGGAGTAGTGAACTGGAACAGTTGCATAATGATGTTGAAGTGTGTAGAAAGCAAGCAGAGGCCACACCCAGCCAAGGGCACCACAATAAATTCCAGCATGCAAAAGCCAAATTTCAAAGGGCCAAGCTGCAGGCTAGACGGAAAAGCTGGCAGGAGAAAATGGAGTCTCTGAACTTTGAAAGAGACACAAGGAAATTGTGGAAGCTAATAAAGCAGCTTAATGACGAGGGCACAGGGAGAAACTCAAAAATTGTGCTACATAAAGATGGAAAAATCTTAACAAGAAAGCAAGCAGCTGACCATTTTGCGGACTCGTTCGCACAAGATAGCAATATCAAAATTAGTCCAGAGAAACAACAAGAGATTCGAGAGAAACGACAACATACAGGACAGAAGGAAATAGTACATGAGGTTCTGGAGGCACCCATCACAATCAGCGAACTGGAGCTAGCCATATCAAAACTGAAAATGAGAAAGTCACCAGGAGCTGATGGTATCTCCAATGAAATTATCAGGAACCTAGGAACAGAGGCCAAAACAAAGCTGTTGCAGATCTTCAATAACAGCTGGACCTTAGGCAGTGTTCCACAAGCCTGGAGAGAAGCAATCATGATACCCCTCCTAAAATCAGGGAAAGATGGTTCCATTGCCTCTAGCTACAGACCAATTAGCCTCACCAGCTGTCTCTGCAAAACACTGGAGCGCATCATCAATCACAGACTGCAGTGGTACATTGAAAGTAAAAACATCCTTGTGCCACAGCAGGCTGGCTTTAGGCAGTGCTACTCTACGGAAGATCAGACAACCTACCTCTCTCAAGAAATTGAGGATGCATTCCAAGAGAAGAATCTGGTGCTTGCGGCATGGATAGATCTGAAGAAAGCCTTTGACAAAGTCTGGAAAGAAGGTCTGATGAAGAAACTGAGAAACTGCAAAGTCAATGGAAGAATGTACAAATGGGTGAAAGCATACTTGCACAACAGAAGAGCCCGAGTACAGATAGACGGACTCAAGAGCAAGAAAGTACTACTGCGTCACGGTGTCCCCCAGGGCAGGAGTCTTGTCCCCCACACTTTTTCTAATCTTCATCAATGATCTTGTTGCTCACCTACCGCATGGAATTAAAGCGGCAATGTACGCCGATGACCTGGTTCTATGGAGCACAAATGAATATGCATCAGTGGCCACCAGATTGCTACAAAGAGCTGTAGATACATTTGCTGCATGGGCAAATAGATGGTGTGTCAGCATAAACACTGACAAGTGCAGCACCACCCTATTTACCCTCTCTCCAAAACAAAAGGCAGGGATCATCCAGATAAATGGAACACCCCTAAGAGAAGATAAAGAACCAACATACCTTGGAGTAACATTTGATGGCAAGCTGACATGGAGAAAGCACATCAACAAAGCAGTAGCAAAAGCCAGAAGGAAAATAGCCATCCTGAGAAAGCTAAGTGGAACCACATGGGGAGCCAGTACGAAAATACTTAGCAAAGTTTACCAACAGAGCATACGACCACACCTGGAATATGGGTCAACTGCGTGGTGTTCAGCATCAAAAACCACACTACAAGAGCTGGACAAGGTGCAAAAATCAAGCACTTAGAGTCACCACAGGAGGGATGAGATCAACCCCTATAGTGGAAATGGAGAAGATGGGGAGGACACAGGCACTGAGTGAGCGCAGAGATACGAAAACGCTAATACAAGCAGAAAAGTTCCTCAGCTTGCCAGGCCACCCTATGAAGAACAGATTTGAAAACCTAGCTATGGGGCGGTTGAAAAGAAGTAGTTTTATCCACCAGGCCAAACGACTCTGCAGAGAAACCACTGATCTGCCCACAGTTGGTATCCCCCTAACAACTATTCCAGAGCGAACTCCATGGAAAGATGAGCATAGACTATCAGTTACAAATCCAGACAAAAGTGAGAGGAATATTTGACAAGGAAGAACAGAACAGTGTGCAGCGCAGAACAGCCACTCTCAGCTTCCTTGATGAAGAATACCCACAGGACCTCTGGATCCGAGTCTACACAGATGGGTCAGCACAAAATGCTGTTCGAAATGGAGGAGCGGGAGTGTACATAGAATACCCAAATAATACTAGGGACACAGCCAGAGTACCGACAGGAAAGTACTGCCATAACTATGATGCCGAAATTGAGGCAATCAAGATAGCAACAGAGAAATTACTAAATAACAGCAATGGTACACAACCTGTGGTGCTACTAACAGATGCAAAATCAGTACTCGAGGCGCTCCTCTCTGGGAAATTGCCAGTACTAAGGACACTACTTTCTGAACTTAGCAGTCAGCATAAAGTCACCATACAGTGGATACCATCCCACTGTGGAGTACCCGGAAACGACAGAGCTGATCAATTGGCTAAGGAAGGAGCCAAAGAAGAACAGCCTGATGTGCCCGTTACATACCACCAAAAGAAAAGAATGATCAAATCAGTCAGAAAGCCACCAAAACCTGCTCAAGATGACTACCACGTTATGGACAGACCAGAACAAGTCATTATTCTGCGCCTCAGAACAGGACACAATAGATTACGCAACCACATGTATACAAAATTCAAGATTGGTGAAACAGCCATGTGCACATGTGGATTGGCGTCGCAGACAGCAGAGCACATACTCCAAGACTGTCCAAAATATAACATATCTAGGCAAACCTTCTGGCCTAGAGAGACGACAGTGGAAGATAAACTCTATGGACCACTGTGGGAACTGAAAAAAACAGTTCAATTCATGCAAGAGACGACATTGCAGATATAGACATATTTCAAGCGAACGAAAGAAGAAGAAGTACCCATCTTTCGAGGTCGGGATAACCAAATGTTCAGGGATAAATAATCTTTCTACACCCGGGAATTGAATCTGAAACACTTTGTTGTTACACAAGTGCACTAACTGTAATGTCATTTTGATTCTGCAATAATAAACCCAAAATGAAATTTTTGCACGTTCAATGTGCTTGAAAAATATGTTTTTGTCAGTAAGAATCGTTAGTTGATTATTCCAAGCTTGTTTATTGTGTTGATTAATATTATGAAGTATAGAGGCTGAATATTGCAGTAATGTCATCTCTCCAGGCATTTGATAACACACGTGAGCATATCTCCACTGGTGCCATGAAGCGAATGGGCATAGAAGAAAAAGGACAAGTGTAAGTTTGCTTAACCATTGACTTTGCAAATTGTTTTAAAATGTTCTGTTTGTGAGAATTAGTTGTTTTATATAACTGATTGATTGATTGAGTAAATGTGTGTAATTAAAGTTTAATTATAACTTTAATCATGTTTTAAAAGTAAAAATGTTCAGATTTGTGTATTAATGTAAGGGAGTTATGTTATTGTTGTGATTAGTGCACTTGTCTATTGGCCCTGTAGGCATGAGTTCAAATCACCTTCAAGCCACATTTTCTATTGTGTGGCAACATGACTCCAGTCTAGCAAATGATAACCTGATTCTCCTTGGTGAAATCATTTCAATATGTGGTGATATATATATATATATATATATATATATATATATATATATATATATATATATATATATATATATATTATATATATATATATATTATATATATATATATATATATATAGATAGATAGATAGATAGATAGATAGAGAGAGAGAGAGAGAGCCATGTGGACAAAGTTGGGGGACAGATAGAGATATTAACAATAGGAATTACACAAAGCAAGAGGAGCCTTCACAGCACTCGACAATTCGTTGAAATCAAAAGAAATTAAATCTAGTACCAAAATTAGAATAGGTCATTCTACGAGGGTAAGTTAATAAGCAAGTCACAAATGGCTGTAGAAAAATAACTACAGTTCTATGTTCTATGCAGCCAGTTTGGGAGGACCGATAAAACGATGGGATAAGTGCATCAATGTTGGTGGAAATTATGTTGAGAAATAAAGGGACAGTGTATGTATAAATATAAACTGGTTTCAAATTATCATATTTAGTTATTTTTCTACAACCATTTGTGACTTACTTATTAACTTACCCTTGTAACATCATATCAATACTACATTATTAATCAGGAACACAAACAGCAACTAAAACAATTGCTAATAAACTACAAACATTCATTAATTTGTGCATGCACAGAATAGGCCTAAAGTGGTATGTCTGAATCACCTGTGTGGAACTCTTGGAGTGAACTAAATAAATTCCGGTGAATTCACAGGTGAGGAAAATACGCTGATGCTGGATAAGACACATTGAGAAAATCTATTAATGGTGTAACTAGAAAGTCCTTCCCTTGGAATCCACAGTATAAAAGAAATAGAATGAGATGTAAAAGCATTGAGAAAATAGTTAGAGACAGGTGAATAATATGAGTACATGAAAGGAGCCTGCTCCGTGGCAAAGGGGTTATGGATACAGATCATACCCCAGCATACCACGTTTGAAACATAGCTGCGGTCAATTTGGCAGCACGCCTTGCGTTGGCTTTTTATAAAATGGTATGACTACCAGTCGTTCAGAAAACAATGGCAAACTACTGAATGTAAACTTGCCAAGAAATCACAAACAGCTAAAAAAGGTTGCGGTTGACTGCGACGTCCTTTAAAGGATATGCAGCTAACTTAAGTAACATGAAAGGAGCTGCAGTTGACGGCATGGTATAGGGGGGTTTGGTGTGAGTGAGCTGGTTGAGGGGCTATGCTCCAGCTGGAAATAAAAAGTGTTAGAGAGCTCTCTTTCCCTTCTCCAAGTTTAGAAACCAGCAATGTGTATTAGACAAGTATTGGAGCTTCCCATCTGCAGAGAGGTAAATTAGAAGGTAACAAGGTCGTGATTAAATACAGCACAAGTGTACTAGATAGGTTTATATCTAGGCTGGTGATCTGTCCTCCATGAGGTGTAGGTATACCATTGTCAACTCCAACCCACTGTTAAGAAGGATATAACCACAATATGCCTAGATGGCTTGAAAATGGGGTCTCTGTTATCATATTTAGAAAATACTACCCGCTGAGCAAAATTACAACCTTTTGACATTAAGAAGGTTGGTTAATTGTATATTTGTATGCAGTATGTTTATGTTATCCTTACTGCATAAATCTCATAGTCTGTCCATTTCAGAAATTATTTCATTGCATGCACTGGGTCTTGTTCTTCTGACCAGTGCAGATTAAGAGTGGCTCAGACTCATAAAATAGGTACTGAATAATTTTTAGGTATTGTCTAGGATGGAAAGGCAGCAAAGAATGGAACTATAGTATGTCCACATTTGTTTGCCTTCATTCACGATCAAGTTATTTTGAAAACTGTCTGTTGCATCGTTATGAAATTTTTCCAGCCGTCTTATATTTACCCCCACCCAAGGAATATGTCTTTGATAGGTCCAAAAACAACTTAAATCATTGAAAGCGGCAACATTCCTTTGATGTTTTGCTGAACAACTAGTGATTTCTTGCTAACAAAGTTATTTTTACGGTAATGGGAGACCTGCAAATTCTGATGACACACAAAGGTGTATCCGGATTCGTATGGGAGTGGGTGCAATGAAAGAACTAGCTTAAAATCAACAGGGTCGGCTGCATTGCACCGGGTTTTTATCCCATATGGCTCAGTTTCTTTCCGCAGCGCTGGAAAGCGTCGCACAAAGCACGAACTCCGTAGCTCCAGCGACGACCCTCTGGGAGTCTCCGAAAAAATGCACTCGTGAAATGAAGGACGCGGCCCGGAATCGAACATACAACCTTCGGAGCCCGAGTCAGACGGCTTGACCACTTCACCACGGAGAATCCCGAGAGGGGTGCAATGTGTAATATTAGTAAAGACAGAGAATTTACAGAGGCACGGGGTAAATAATTTGTAAATTAACAGGAAAGTAGAAAGGAATATATTTCCTTACCTATTTTTCATTTCCTTCTTGTTTCTTCAGCTGATGCTGATGCTGTAATGTTTAGGGCCTGCAATTCGTCTGAATAGTTGGAGCAAAATATCCCAGTAAGTGTGTATGTAGATTAAGGTCTGCGATCTGCTCAGACCTTAATCTGTGTCGGACGATTCCAGTAGGTTGATGATTGCTCTCGGTTGCATAAAATTCAATCCATCCTTTCTCCAATAGTCCTCTTCCTCTTTCAACACATGGTCCTGACGTTTTTTCCAGTAACTTTTATCAATATTTAATAGCGCGGACAGACAGACAAATAGACAGACAGACAGAAAGGTAGGTAGGTAGGCAGAAAGGTAGGTGGGTGGCTGGGTTGGTGGGTCGGTCGGTGGGTGGGCCGGCCGGCAGGCAGGCAGGCAGGCAGACAGATAGATAGATTAGATAGATAGATAGATAGATAGATAGATAGATAGATAGATAGATAGATAGATAGATAGATATCAGTCGGCAGGCAGGCAGGTAGGTAGGTAGATTAGATAGATAGACAGACAGACAGATAGATAGATAGATAGATAGATCCCCGCCAGGAGCCGGGCCGAGCCAGTTAGTTTATTTATATAATCACGTTTCATGAAAGAACCCACAGTTTGACGACACCTCTGAACTATCCCATATAAATTCCCTCAGTCTGCCAAAAGCGAAAACTGCTCAGACAAAATTCAAAAACAGCGGGTGTGTGTCTTGCTGAAGCGGTAATACTCTTAAAATGATGGAATAAATGCGGGGGACATAAAATATATACCGCATATAAACAAACATTGAAATCTGCTGTACAATCTCCAGAACAAAATTTTTTTGTTGGGTGGACATAATTATAAGGTTATATGCTAAATCTCATCATTTTCCCTCAGTTGGTTACTGAGATATTGAATTTTATATTGAGGCAACAAAAAAAAAAACACTATAGTCACCACATCTCATTATGGTGTGGTCTATAATATGTGAAGATCTAACAGTTCACATCTCTGTGGCAGGATATGTCATGTGATTACCTTTACATTGGACACAGATGTATGTAAGTAACTAAGCCTTGATATGTATGTGTATATAATTTCAGAATAGATAGCCGAGATATAGACAACGAGGTGAACGAGTACTTGAGCAGGGCCATTGATGCTCGCAGCATTGACAGATTAAGGGCAGAGCACGCCACTGGTTTTTTTATGAAATTCCGCAAAAAGCATCTGGAAAATAAAGTAAGTTTCTATGTTATAAGTTATTGTATTTGTAAGTTCTTTCTCCTAGGGTATGAGCCTGCCCTGCTAGAAGGCGCATCCACCAGGCAGTGGATGATAGAGTACCCTCTAGATACAGAGGTTAGCCACAATGTGTTGAATAAACATCCGTGAACAAACACGATCGGTGGTCTATGAGAGAAGGCAAGATAGTTAGTGGGACAGGAATCTCTGTAAAATATCTCAAAACTTTGTAACATGGTCATAGGCTAACATGCTTGCCTGTCGCTATGGTCATATGTTGAATTT
Organism: Cepaea nemoralis; assembly: GCA_014155875.1. Lineage (NCBI taxonomy): Eukaryota > Metazoa > Mollusca > Gastropoda > Stylommatophora > Helicidae > Cepaea > Cepaea nemoralis. The sequence goes on along the minus strand of JACEFZ010027609.1, from coordinate 90,325 downwards.
CCTGCTAGACAAGGAAAGCATTTATTAACATGGGCTCCCACGTCAACCCAGCTTACATTGGGTATCAGAAACTTTTCTGGAAAGTGAATGCTGGGATGTTTTTTATAGAGACAGTGTAATGATTGATAATATTCTGTACATTCACAATATCCAACTGAGATGTTTTATAGAGACAGTGTAATGATTGATAAAAATCTGTTAAACTTTCACAATAACCAACTGAGATGTTTTATAGAGACAGTGTAATGATTGATAACAATCTGTTAAACATTCACAATAACCAACTGAGATGTTTTATAGAGACAGTGTAATGATTGATAAAAATCTGTTAAACTTTCACAATAACCAACTGAGATGTTTTATAGAGACAGTGTAATGATTGATAACAATCTGTTAAACATTCACAATAACCAACTGAGATGTTTTATAGAGACAGTGTAATGATTGATAACTATCTTTTAAGAATTCACAATAACAACTTAGATGTTTTATAGAGACGGTGTAATAAAAGATCACAGTCTATTAAAAATCACAATATCCAACTGGATTGATTTATAAATACAGTAATGAAAGATCACTGTCTATTAAATATTCACAATTTCCAGCTGGGATGTTTTATAAAGACAGTGACATCTTTTCTATGCAACTGGAAACTGTTTGTATATTATTTTCTATCCATTTTTCCTTTAATATTATGGAAATCACAGTTCATTGTAAATTAACATCATACAACTGAGAATATTGATATAGACAACATAACTGAAGATCACAATCCATGAAAAATTAACAGTATACAACTGGGAAGTTTGAAATAGACAGTGTAATTGACCATCATAATCTATTACAAATTAAAAATATAACTGGGAAGTCTGACAGAATACACAAGAATATGACAAAATATATATGTTTCCTTCTTGTGTTGAAACTATTCACTAGTCTGTAATGTTTATTTCCACAGTTTTCTGTGAAACCTGACAGCATGTTTTCAGACCATATTCTCTGTCAGCTTATTATATTGACAGTTTTGGTTGTGTCAGGGTTAATTTTTTTAGACAGGTAAGTAAATTCATATATTAATTGTTATTTTGATTAAGGGCAAATAAGTGCTAACAATTTCGTTTTCATGGCATATGGTGCAAGGTTAATATTTTCCTAAGTATACATCACTCACTGGTCTCCATGGCGAAGGTGTTACAGATACGGTACGTAATCCTGTATACCCGCATTCGAAACACAGCTGCGCGCGATTTCACAGCAGACCGTGTTGCATTGGTTTCATATTGGTATTGGTGCCGGTCATTCAGTAAGCAATGGCAAACTACTGTAAACTTGTCAAAAGATCACAGCAGCAGAAATGCTGGTGTTGACTGTGATGTCCTGTAAAAAAAAAAGGATGTGCAAAACAAAAAATACATCACTCAGTGTGTGATATCACCACTGTCACACCAGCTGCTGTTAAACAAAATAAAACAGAATCTTATTCGCCTTAAGGTGCATTAGGTATTGGTTGCTAGATAAACATTTTTACAAATCAACTAGTACTAAGTTGGTGATGTCATCAGTGTCACTCCAGCCCCCTTTACTTCCCAAGACATATCCTGGTATCCATGTTAGGCACGGTGATGTTATACAGGATAGTGTACTAGCTTATCAGTGTTCAAATCCACATTGTGGGATAATCTTCCTTATTGACCTGGGCTCACAGGCTGACCCAGCCTAAAATGGCTTCTAGTAAATGCCATGGAAGTAAAGTCGGCTGACATGATATTGACCACATCATTCAAGTGTTGATTGGTCTATACAAATATGGGGCCAGCACCATATACCCATTATGTCTCATGGCACGTAAAAGAGTTCTCTGTTTTACTTACATGAAGGTATACTTTTCTTAACTTCTTCGGTTTCTGACGACACTTGTTATAATAGTTCACTCTATGGGAACTGTCAGTTTACATAAAGCTCAGAGTTTGACCCAGTAGGTACCAGATGTCTTGTATAGAAAGAAAAGGTAGCTGATCATCATATGCCAACAACATTAAAGCTAGATCATTACATTTGTGACATTATGTCACTTCCATTCTTATGGTTAATGACTACAGTATAAATCCGGTTTGACATGTCCCTAAATTTAAAAAAAATCAGCTTGAAAACATCCTATAGCATTATAGTTTATTTTTAACCCTGTTCGCTAAATGATTATTTATGACTTATTATCATAGCTCTTGGATCTGTATGCTAACCTGCATCAGTGAGGAACATTTATTCTCTAAAATGACAGGTTCTGTATGAATGCTTTGGGCATTTCACTACCTCATATTTTACTATATACGTTTGATCTTTTTAAAGATGGCTAGCATTTAAAGCTAATTATTCTAATCCATGTTTAAAAACTCACTATCCATTCTAACATTTCTGGTCTACTGTATCACACAAGGCCCACTTACATCTGATGTCTAAAAATACTTTTGAATTGTCATTCCTGCAATAAGTCATGCATAAAAAAATAAAAAAATAAATATAATTAGTGGGGTTCTTAATAGGTAGTATTAGTATAACAAGAAAGGAAATCCTCGATGATCCCCTTTTATGCAAGCATATTATTACTGTAATGTGAGTTATTTCTTCACCTAGATTTATAATTAGATATATTTAGCAGCAAGTACTTACAGTTGCGTTATTATGGTCGTGTTTAACCATCTGTGCCTAGCGTGTGTACCATTACACATGTGTTCAAACAAGTTTACAAGTAAGCATGCCATACATAAAATAAAATGGCAATTCAGTAAACGAGGTTAGTTTTACTATATCTGAATAACTAAAGTTGAATGGAAAATAAAGTCACAAAATGATTGATATCTCCGGTTAGAATTGAAGTAGAGACTCGAATGAGATACCATTAGGAGTGTCTGTGGCCAAGTGGTTAAGCAGCCTGCCTCTTTATCTAAAGGTTGTGGGTTCCATTCTCGGCTCTATCATTCGGTTCATGAGTGCAAATTTCTGACTCATGGGGGTCATCGCTGGAGCCACAGAATTTGTGTTTTGTTCAACGTTTTCAGCAGGCCTCCCTGTGTAAAGAGACCAAGCCAAATGGGATAACACCCGGTGTGATGGAGTCAGTCCTCTCACCTTTAAACCATTTGATTTCATGTTGTCAACTCTAACCAGTAGATTTCTCTCTCCTCCTCCCATAATTATTGAAGAAATTAGAGACATTTCATTACAATCCATACTAATGACATTAAATACTTTGGGATTATCTGAACCATGTCTGTTGCTATAAGCACATAGAACAAGGCAGAATTCAGAAGATCACCATCTCAGTTGTCTTTAATCCTATCTGGCCACTGGATCAAATAAAATCATGACAAGACAGTGAGACTCATGCTGGGCAACTGTCTCTTATTTAAATAAAATTCATTCAGAGGTTATATTTTCATTTACACATCTCCAGGCTCAAATTTGTCTGATCAGCCACTTCCGTAACGACTGACAGATGATATTGTGATCCTCTTGGATAATGATGAAACTGCTAATTAAAATGCATGCCATCTTTGTATTTTGTTGTATACCCAAAGAGGCAGGAAGTGGAGGAAATGGAGATTTGTGTGTCCTTGAGATTGTTATAGATCTATATTTGGAACTGAAAATGTAGCAAATGAAATTAAAACGGTCCCACCCTCATCGGGCAGGATCAGCAAGGTAGAGCTCTATAGTAATGACTAATGTACTTATCTTCTTTCTAGTGGTCCTGAACACTGCATTCTGACTACAAAATGTTGTAATTCTGGCTATAATAGTAATGAACAGAGAAGGAAGACAAATGTTGTCATTCTAGCTATAAAAGTAATTAACAGAGAAGGAGGGAAATGTTGTCAGTATGTCTTTAAGAGTAATGAACTGAGAAGGAAGGCTTATGTTGTCATTCTGGCTATAAGAGTAATGAACTTAGAAGGAAAGAAAATGTCATTCTGGCTACAAAAGTGATGAACAAAGAAGGAAAGCAAATACCATTCTGGCTATAAGAATAATAAATTAGTAGGTGAGGAGGTGTGGGAGCTGCATACCTGCCTAGCTATGTGGTCATGTGTTTGATTCCCCCTCGAGACAGGGTTTTTACAACATTGACCTGGGCTCCCAGATGGACCCAGCCTAAAATTGTTACCCGGAAATTTCCTGGGAAGTAATTGAGATATTGACCACATCATCCATCGATGGTTGATTGGTCTAAACATATGGGGCTAGCACCATATGCCTACATGCTTCATGACATGAAAAGGGGATCCTTTTACTTATTTCAGCGGACTTCTGTTCCAGGATGGCAGTTTGGCTGTTGAGCTGTTAGGGCCTCTGGAGTGTATTTGCTTCTGGCTATGGTTTGCTTACACATTCCTCGTTTTGAACTAGCAGTGCATGGTTCCCTTGCCCAGCTAGCGAACTAAGTGCGTAGAGCGAACACTGTGAGCTCTGGATTTCATGTAGAATGCTTTTACATCTGTCCATGTTAGTTTGTATAGTACATTGCATATGCAGAAATTGGTGATTGACCAGTTGCTGAACTAACTGGTTTTGCCTTATGCAGTAATATGTGTACAACTGCTGGGTTTTTTTTTTAGTGACTGGCTCTTCCATCCACAGTGAAATGTAATTTTTGTGGCGCACTGTTATGTTGGCATTCTGGCAGTGGCCTTATACATGTATGCCTGTGCGGGCTGTTGGTTTGTCAGGACTGCTGTCTCTTCTATTTTTCACATGGGGCAGTGAGGAGCATTTTGTGTGATATTCATGACACAGGAACTTAGCATAATGGAGTGATGCTTTACGGTGAAGTTGGAACCATGACTAATGACTAACTTATTTGAATAGGTTAACTAGTTATCTACATGCTTGACATGCTTCAATTGTTAGTCGCAAGCACATCTTTCCTGTGTAAAAGGATGTGTTCTCAAGGCAAAGAGATAACATTGTATTGTTTTTAATCCTCAGACAAACGCACCTTCTTGTGGTATTACCCCTGCTGGTGGTCATAGAATTGATCTTGTTTCTTATCTGCTGTTCTGACCTTATGCCTGTAAGTACTTTGTTACCTACATGTAAACATGTTATTAACATGACAATATTGCAGCTAAAATCCTCTATCCCATATTGCTTTGTTGCATTTGTCCGCATTTTGTTCACTTTCGCATATATTGAAACTGTGGTTAGTATTGACAAATAAACCATGTATTTTTATGTGGTGTTATTTCTTTGTTGAAACATGGATCTATCTGTATGCAGTCACTCCAGTGTTTTTTAATGTCTGTTTTATGATAGACTCTGTGGTGAAGGGGTTACGGAACACAGCTGTGGGCGATTAGGCAGCAGACCTTCTTATGTTTGTTGCTTATCAAATGATATGGGTGTTGATCGTTCAGAAAGCAATGGCAAACTACTGAACGTGAACTTGCCCAGGAATCATGTACAGCCAAAATATCCTGGGGTTAATGCTACTTACTGTAACTGATATGCAACAAACTTTGTTTTAAATTATACACAGATAATTATACTTATTTACATATAAGTAAACTAAAGGCCCTATTTACATTCCTTAATATAGACAAATATTAAACATATAAGTAAATAAAGGCCCTATTTACATTCCTTAAGACACACTGGACATATGGTGCTTTATCCATATTTGTGTAGACCAATCAGCACTGGTTGGCTGATGTGGTCAGTATTTCTCTGCCCTCTTTTACTTCCCAAGACATTTCCTGGTGCCCATTTTAGGCTTGGTTGTCTGGGGAACTTAGGTCAGTTTTAAAAATCTATTTGGGGTGGATTTGAACTCATTATCACCAGAGTTTGTGCACTGTGCTGAAATTTCCTTATGTGATCTATATAAGGAGAATGGAACGCTTATGGAGACAGCCATGTGTAATACAAATGTGTAACCAAATCACTACCACAAGCGGGACGCAGAGGTGTTTCCAAGGCACCAGGGCCGGATTATATACTGGCCAAGACCTATTGACGTGTCCTCGTCGAGCGTTCTGGGCAACAGGTCCCTTCGGGGTCCTGGCTAAAGTCAGTAGGATCGCCAATTCTTACGAAGTCGGAGAGTGTCTGCCTGTACGGCGAGGAACCACCAGTCTGCACACCAATAAGCCAGACATGGGACAACGGATACTCACGCAAAACTCAGGTCATGTATGACATCACACTGATGTTGGACAACAGGATGTCTTCATCCGACATACAGGACTTCACGTTGGAGCTCAAGCCAACGAACACAAGCAAGCAAGCAAGCAACTACCACAAGCAAAACTTATATGACCAAAATACATCCAATTTCCTTTACCCCTCCTGCGTTCTATCTGTCATTTTATCCCAACTGTTTCTTTCATTGCTTCTGCCTTTCCTGCATGCACTAACTCCTCCAGGTCTAGATAGTTAATTTACTTTAGTCACTCTGTCCTAGTTATCTCTTTAATTGTTTCTGTCCTTGCTGCTATCATTAACTCCTCTAGTCTCAGACTTCAGTGCCTTCTGATATAGAGACATATTATTTTACAATAATAATTGCCTTGGATAAAAAGAGATAAGTGATGATAAAGCCTCAGAGGTTTAAAAATTACACTTACAGATTGTCCCATGGCAGATACTGCGTTGGTGTGTGAGATGATGGAGTTTCACATACTCTGGGTAGTGAACCATTCTTATTTTCACATACTCTAGGCCATGGCATAATGTGGTGAGGTAGCCAGTTCCTTTCCATATCACCGTTGTTCCCAAACGATTATTATACTTATATTGTACCATTTTATGAAAAGAGAGAAGAAATAAATTAGAGAATTTGATGACAACAGGCAAAACTGAGGGGAAAAAACCAGGGGAAGGCAGAGAAGTAAATATGTGGATTGTTTGGCCACATGACATGTTCGAGACAAGAACACAATGCTGATCCACGACTCTTGGGATCTTGTGAGATGGCAAAACATGACCACCCATGCTTATTGGCATGGCACATGATGATAATGATCATTTTATCAGGTTGGGCCAACCCCAGAGCCATACTGGCCCAACCCCAGAGCCATACTGGCCCAACCCCAGAGCCATACTGACCAGAAGACAAGCCTGTCATTGCTGGACATTGAACCCAGGCCATAGTCTTAGCAGCCAATTGTTGTTTTCTTCTTAATTTCTTCTTTCGTTCATTTTAAATTTATTTTCTGTATCTGCAATGAGGTCTCTTGTATAAGCTTCACTGTCTTTTTTAGTTAATGTGTACTAAAAACTTCTAGTTTAGTTATTACACAAGAATACATCACAAATACGTAATTTACTTTTGAATTTGTCAATGTTTTTTTCTTGTTAAGTGCTTGTCATTCCATACGAGGCTAGCTGTCAATTCCTTTTTTGGACGAAGATTGTTCAGCCAGTGTATTGTAGCTGGTTCAACATTGATCATATTTTTGGCTGTTTTATTTCCAATGGTAAGAAACATTTGTAAATTATGTAGTGTTTGTTTCTTTCATCATCATACTTTCATCGTGATTTTCTTGTACTTTTCTCATTCTGCTATCACATGTTCACAATAATATTTTGTTCATATTTTCATATTTCAGTTTCTTGTGTTATTTTGTATTTCTTATCTGGAAGTAGAATAGTGAGGCATTTTTACTGCTGCTTTTTAATAAGTAAACCGATTATATTCATAGACATCTTGGTTAATATTGTCAACTTGTCTTTGTCCTTGACATCTTATATTCCTTTTTTGTTTGGAATCATGTACTGCTTTGACAACAGTGTCTTTAATCTCAGAATCTTTACTATCAATGTGTTTTAATATCTTCTCCATAATGCCCTTTTTTGGTGTTTTACAATTTCTCACCAACTTTATTTGGCTTCTTTTATCTTTTATTGTCATTGTATTCCACCTTCTTTCACAAACTATGATTGTGCTTCTATCATCCATCACCAAATATTGCCTTCCTCTTCCATCACAAACAATCATTCCTTTCAATCTCCTGTCACAAATTATCATTGGCTTCTATCTTCTTCCACAAACTGATAATTTACTTAATGTCACAAACTATCATTAAATTCCATCTTCTATCACATAGTGTCAATATCTTTCATAATTTTGTAACAAATTAACATTGTTATTCATCATTCTATAACACATTATCATTGCCTTTCATCTTCTGTCACATACTATCATTGATTTCAATCATCTATCACGAGTGACTTTGTGTTAAATGGTTTGGTCATATAAACAGGCTACCAACTAACAGTATACCACCACAAGCAACGATGAACAAACCAAATGGAACCTGAAGAAGTAGCTGAACATATAAAAGATCGACAGAGGGAATAACAGAATCCATGGGAATCCTGATATATGAAGACCATAAATGGGCACTCTCCCATTGTTTATACTTCACCTCAACACTGCAGTATACAAGAGGAACAAGATGAGATCACAAATGTTGCTGTCTTCCATCTTCTGTCACATACTATCAGTGTCTTCCATCTTCTGTCACAAACTATCATTGCTTACTATTTTGTATTATAAAATATCATTTTCATTGTTTTCCATTTTCTACTCAATAGGACAACTGCATAAGTTTCAAGTTGTGAAAAAAAAAGTTATGAAACTGTATCTAATAACATAAACAAGATATCCTCATCTATAAGTTTTTGTTTTATTGCAAAAAGTGTAGGCAGTGATATGATTAAATCTCTCTGCATATAAGATTATTATGTCTGAAACCACAAAGCTGTTTAGTCATGTCCATTCATTAACAAAATGTTGCATGTCCTTTGTAAGATGTTGTGATCATCCCTCAACTCCAGGTTGATTTTCTAGACAACTTTACTTTCAGTAGTTTGCCATTGCTTTAAGAAAGAGAAGTCAATATTGAAGTCCAACTGATCAGTATAGAGAAGGATCCCCCTACCCTGCCACCAGTGCACTGGAAACATTAAGCCCTACAACCTGAATTAACAGGTAAACACATGATGGAATCATATGAATGATATCAGTCTTAATCACAAAGGCAGTTGCTACCATGAAGAGTAAGATTGGTAAAGTTACATTACAGATAGAAATATAAAAATGATGTGATGTCTAGTGGACATTAATTTGTGTTTATAATCTCTTTCAGTTTCATTTAGCAACTCCAGACCTCCAATCATGCCTGACAGAAAGGTATGGAAATTTCTCTCGGATGACAATTCAGCTTGCAAACATTACTCGTGCTTCAAAAAGGACTGTTTGCAACCCTTCTGAAAACACAAATTTTTTCCCAGAGGTAAATATATTCATGTAAATAGCATCTCTCCTCCTGTCTTGCTGTTGTGGTATCTCTGGAGTGCTGCCGTTTCTTGCCTTTGGACTGGTTTCTTGCATAGTTGTTTGTATAAGATCATTTCCATTGCACACCATAAGTCTCTATGGCAAATGGTCAAGCCATCTGCTCTGAAGATTGTGCATTCAATTTCAGACTGCATTGTTCAAACAATTGAATGCAATTCCTAGGGGTCATCACTCGAGCTATAGAGTTTATGCTTTTTGTGCAATGCTTTTGACAGGCAGCTTGCCATCATGTTGAAAAAGACTGGCCCAGTTGGGGCAAAACCCAGTGCAATGAAGTCAGTCATCTTGCATTTAACTTTATTAACCTGTGAACCTTCTTAAGTGCACCAATCTCCTCCCATAGAACATACTAAGAGAATTTGAACGCAGTCCTTAAACTCCCAGGATCCCAGTGTATGTATTCAAGAATCACACCTGCTGTACATATTATTTACTTGGGTCATCATCATCAAAGGCCCTGTCATCTGGCATGGGCATCCATTACTCACCTTGATGTTCTGGATCAACTCTACTGATGATATTTCTCCATGCCACCGTCTCAATCCATCCATCATCATTTCTCTCATCTACCTCTACCTTTTTTCTCATTGATCTTTTCAGTCGTCGCGATTTTTTTCAATGCCTCTACTCTCATAACATAACGAAATATGTTTTTCGTCTCTTTTTTATAGTTGCATATTCTGCTTTTTTAGCCTCTTCCGGGAATTAATTATTAATTACTCTGGCAGTTCCAAAACTAATTGCAGCTTTCATCTCAGGAACTACATCTTCATTGCTTCCAAGTTCTTTCTACTTTGTTCATTTGCATTCCGTGATTCACTGTCATACAAAAACTAAGTTCCATGTAGCACTTCAGTACTCTTTTTCTTACATTCAATGATAGTGACTTATAGCATGAGATACTCTTCATTATCTGAAATAAAGCTTCCAGGTAAGTTTTCTCATTTTGAAATGTTGCATGCACCACAGCCTATATGGCCTACTCTTGTTCTATTTCTAACTGCCAAGATATTTTTAATGTGTGCAACTTGTCCACAAGCCTACCCGGTTTTTCACCATTATCCAAGGTGACTAGTTACCTGATCCACTACTTCTGGATGGAAAAGGGGGGGGGGGGGGGGGGGGGGGGGGGGGGAAGAGAGAGAGAATGGTATAACACACTTGGGTTAATTTTTTTGTAAAAATCCACAGCTGCAGTGTTGACTCGTACCCATCTCCTTATGTCAGTCCATACCTTCTAGTCATCCATCTCTCTGCACAGCTCGTATTTTCATTTAAAATATTTAGAATACTGTTTTCCAGAACTGTATTTTTTACTATTGTATCATTCTTTTTATTACTTGAGATTGCTTATCAGCAGGATCTTAAATTAATAACATAATTAGTGGTGATGTTAATGGTTAATTCAGAATTTATATATCACTCCGAATAAACCCATGGAATCAGTTAATAACATAATTAGTGATGGTGTTAATGGTTAATTCAGAATTTTCATATCATTCCTTGTAAACCCATGGAAGCTCAGAATGGACATATCACTCCTTGTAAACTCATGGATGCCTCGTTCTGTATTCTTTCCAGTCTCTCCATCTGAGAACAGCTCAGAGCGAGGATTGCCAGGTCATATCCAATTGCCGAAAGGACCAGACCGTGGTATAGGATTCAGAGGTGGCACTGCTCACAGTTTGCTGCTGCTATTACCCTCATCGCAGCCATGCCCCTAAAAGCTAAGACAAACAAGCAGTGAATGAAATCATTATTATTGTTTGTTTTAAATCAGAAATCTACCTTTCCATGTGTATTATTTTCCCACTGGTTTTAAAATGTGATCAGTCTCAGTTTCTTTTAAATCCTGTATTTAGTAAATCGTATTTCTTTCAATCTCCACAGGATTTTGTATTAGGTGTTGTGGTAGTCTTGCTGAGTACATCTGTATTTCTGGAGTCCTCCAGTTTAGCAAAGCTGATACTGACCCTTTTCATCGCAGTAGTTTTCCTGTTACTTATACAGTTGCAATATGTGAACCTCTTCATTAACCGAGATTACCTTATTATGTTCGAAAGTGGGTAAGTTGAACACTGATCACTTGTTTTATTTGTGCTAATTGTGTTTTAAACATTTAGCTTAAACTTCCAAGTTCTTTGGTGTCCAAACTCAGATTTTAACATCTATTTTCTTAAGAAAACCTACTATCCAATGGCGAGCCTATTTAGTACCCAAGAGTTTAATTTCCAGTGTGGCTCTTTTCAACCAGAACTGGTGTCAAGCTTCCCTATAGAGGGGTGTTATGGATCATGGGTTAGACTTTCTGGCGGGTAGGGGTCATCAGAGATATACAAGAAACTTAGCAGAAGATGACATAGTGGTGTAAGCAGAGATACGCAAGAGACTTATCAGTAGATGGCATAGTGGTGTTAACAGAGACATACAAGAGACTTAGCAGAAGATGGCATATTGTTGTTAACAGAGATAGACAAGGGACTTAGCAGAAGATGGCATAATGGTGTTAACAGATATACACAAGCGATTTAGCAGAAGATGACATAGTGGTGTTAACAGAGACATACAAGGGACTTAGCAGAAGGTGGCTTATTGTCATTAACAGAGATATACAAGGGACTTAGCAGAAGATGGCATAGTGGTGTTAACAGAGATATACAAGGGACTTAGCAGAAGATGACATAGTGGTGTTAACAGAGATATACAAGGGACTTAGCAGAAGATGGCATAGTGGTGTTAACAGAGATATACAAGGGACTAAGCAGAAGATGACATAGTGGTGTTAACAGAGATACACAAGAGACTTAGCAGAAGGTGGCATATTGTCATTAACAGAGATACACAAGAGACTTAGCAGAAGGTGGCATATTGTCATTAACAGAGATATACAAAAGATTTAGCAGAAGATGGCATAATGGTGTTAACAGAGATATGTAAGGGACTTAGCAGGAGATGACATAGTGGTGTTAACAGAGATAAACAAGGGACTTCGCAGAAGATGGCATAGAGGTGTTAACAGACCAATTCAGTAGTTAAGAGTGGTAAAAGATCAAGAGGATCAAGTTCATTGCACCGGGTTTTATCCCATATAGTTGTCTTCACAGAGCAGTTAACCACCTGCTGAAATTGTTGTACATAGCACAAACTCCTTCCCTGTGGTGTCAACCCCGAGGAGTCTGAGATAAAATTTCACTTGCAAACCAAAAATAAACCAACAACCTTCTGAGTAAGAAGCAGATGGCGGAGAGACCCCATAACCCAGGGAAAGCCAGTGTATTGTTGTGCTTGCTGAACAACACCTTTGGGAAAGTAGATCTGGCTATCATATCTCTAATTAAGCCATTCTCTAGACATGACCAAGTCTTCTCGGCTGTGATCAGTCCAAAATTGTCAGCAAAGACTGGACCTTCAAATGTTGGTTTTCATGGCTTAGAGTTGAAAAATAGTTACAAGGGAATGGTCCTAGAATTGAAAGTGTGATTCTGTGCGCTGTAAACATAAATTAAATACACTAAAAATAAAGTTCTGTTGAATTGTGGTAGTATATCAGTACAATGCAGATCAGCATGGCCAAAAGGATAAGAACGCATGTTCTTAAACATCCGGTGTGCTGATGCTGAGGTAAGGGGTTCATCCCCTACACCGGACAGTTGGACTAAATTGTTGACCCATCAGTCCTTGACTTGGGGACGTAAATTACAAGTACCTTTGATATTGGAGTATGTTCGCCTGATGGAGAGGGACACTGTTAATAGGGAAAGCAAATCCACATGCAAAATTCAGTCCAGCACAACTAGAAGTAGTGTGTATGGACTACGCTTGAGTTCAATGTGAGCGAGCACAAAATAAAATTTAAAAAAAAAATAATTCAGAACATCAGGTACTGAGCTCTGTGGAGATGCATGAACGCCTGTGCCATTTGCCAGAGTACATGATGATGAACGATGGTTACATGTGTAGCAGATTGTTGTTTTGGAAGTGAGCATCTATAAACAACTTTTCACACACTTTTGTTTCCCTTAGGAATGAGCCTACAGCATCTTCACCTTGGATCCCCTTAAAGTGGGAGGCTATTATTATTATTTCTGTAACCACCATCATCCTGTTTTTGCATGCACAGCAAGTTGAGTCCACGGCAAGATTGGACTTTATATGGAAAATCCAGGTACATCTTTGGCCAAATCCTGTTTGATGTGGCCTTAACAAGCCCCTAAGTAATATATAATATGTGTAAATAAACAAGGGGAAAACCTAGACTGGGGAGCAAGTTGGCCCTGGGATCAGAATGTTTATCCCCTATGGGACATGTATTTGATCCTCAGCAAGGCTAATCATCATAATGTGCCTTGCCAGCAGGTGTAGGCATTCATGTCTTTCTACAGATCTATGTCCCTGGTGCTACGGATCAACTCTGCTGATGATATTCCTTTATGTCATCATCTCAGTCCATCCAGCAACATTTCTCTTGGTCTGTCCCTGCCTTTTCTCTCACTGATCTTTCTAGTTGGTACAATGTTTTCCAATGCCTCTCTTCTCATTATATGTCCACAGTATGCAGTTTGCCTCTTATAGTTGCATATAATGTTCTACTTTCATTAACCTTTTCCAGGCAATCATTGGTAGTTACTCTGTTAAGGCTTACGGTTTTATAACAATCTAAGCTTTATGGTGACTGCTTTTTCTAGCAGCCTTTACTTCTCAACCCAGAAAAAAACTCTCCTGGCATATTAGCCGTCGTAGATATACAGTAGTGGAAACACAGACCATATGGTCACACTGTGTTGGCATATTAGCAGTCGTAGATATACAGTAGTGAAAACACAGACCATATGGTCACACTGTGTTGGCATATTTAGATTATGATTGTAAAGGAGACTTTTATATCTTAAGGCTCTATGGGCAGGCATATGGTGCTAGACCCATATTTTATAGATCAGCCGACATTGGTGGGTGATGAGGTCAGCATCACATCGATGACCTTTACTTCCCATAACTGTTCCTGGTACCCACTTCAGACTGGGTCGACCTGGTAGCCCAGTTCATTTTTGAAACATTTGAATCCATTCCACTGCAGGTCAAATCCATGATCACCAGGCCAGCAGACAGAAGTCCATCAACTACTCTACCATGGCTCCCTTGGGTTCAGATGCTAGACCCATATGTTTTTTTACCTAATGGCAGTCAGTGGGTGATGTGGTCAGTATCACACTGGCTATCTTAGCTCTCAGAAACTTGTCTGGTATCCCATTGTTTTAGGCAAAACTCAATTAAACAGGTCATCGAAAATAATCCACCTTGAGGGGATTTTAACCTGGGATTACTGGGCCAGTAAATGAACACCCAAGCCAGTTTGCTACTGTCACTATATGTAACCAAACTAAAGGACCTCTTGTCACACCATGGAGTGTATTTGGCATGTGAAGCCAGCCCTATACTTTTAGATCAGTTACCACTTGATGGGAGACACGGTCAGTGTCATGTCAGCCCAGTTAACTTCAGTGGACATGTTCTGGTAGCCATGCTAGGCTGAACTGACCCCCACCTCACAGAGAATTCGAACACATGCCCAGACCGGCAGGCAAGAGAGCTAGCCTCGGTGCTCCCATAGAATATGTGTACTGGTTCTCAATTTTGTTTTTAAACAAATTTGTACCTGGTAAATTGTTACTAACAAAGTAATAAAATGTGGTAAAATGTATCTGATCTGTTATGCAGGTGTTAAGGTTCAGTCCAGGCTAGAAGATCGAATCCAAAAGGGTAGAGTATTTTAGCAGCACTGCACTGCAAGCAATTAATAACTCATGTATCTGTAACTCTTGACACAGATTAAACATAGGATACTCTGCATCGTGTTTGCATTTCACTGATGTAAAGATAAGATTGGTATATTGAAGTGCATAGTCATGTGTTATCTGTCTGCCTGACAATGAGATGAAACAACATGCATGATGTAACTGTCCACGTGTGAGGACATTATGTTGACATTGATGTCAGGATTGCATGCTGTGTTTTGTGAGACATCAATTTTCATAATATTTGGTAACATTAGATAATTAGAACCAATTATACAAAGGCAACAAAACGTCTAATTCCAGACAGCAGTAACTAAACAGCAACAGATAGTGTCAATTATCAATCAATAGCTAATTGGTGTGGAGATATGACCAAGATTGTAAATTCTTAGTGCTTATGTGTGTGTGGGTGGGTAGGTAGGTGTGGGCGTGTTTGTGTGTGGGCAGGGGTCAGGATAATTCCTGTGTGGTTGCAGCTAGAATTGTAGTATGTGTTGGATGTATGACCAGCACCACAGGTGGTAAAATTAGGATTCAGACTGGTGTTGTTGATAAGGAGCTACACTGATAATGTCATGAGTGCTGTCAGACGAGGGTTCAACACCAGCGTTCATCAACCGTCAACACAGAAGAAGACAGGCCACCAATTCCTTCATGCATTCAGGCCTACAAAATGGGATGGCTCTATCACATCAAAGTCTTATATCAGGAAACTGCTTTGGGGGGAACAGACCAAGGGGAAGACCGAGAAGTAAATACCTGGATGGCTTGGCCACATGGCATGGCCGAGACAGGAACACTGAGCTGATCCACGACTCTAGTGATCGAGTGAAATGGCGAGTCATGACCGCCCACGCTTTCCGGCATGGCACATGATTGATTGATTGACAGGCAGTCAACAGTGAAGTAAAATGTCTGCCTGTGTTAAACACACAATTGGCATAGTGTATAGAAATCAATATAATTTAGGGAAAATACACGGCAAGAGAAGCAAAGTGAAAGAAAAAGACATGTATATGGCGTGCTTAAATAGTCAAACAATAAATAATAATAGAAGCAGAATTAACATCAGATGTTGGAGAGGATTGGAGAGTTACACTCAACAGTGTAAGCTTCAGATTAGGTGAATACTTCATGATGACTAAACCATTTACAATCTGCATCCATCATTTGTATCCTTGAAAACCTTATAATTAGCATGCTTAGTGTTTCATTGCATAACTTTTGAAGTGTGGCATACAAAGATAAATAGACTAAAAGCTGTTGTTAGAAGCATGTGCTTGTTTGGAAAGTAATACTAACAGAAATGCTGTTAGAGTTTGGAATTTAATTTAACAGAGTTTACAAAATCAGATTTGTTTTACTTTAACTCTTTGAACTCGTGCTCTTTTATCCGTTCTGTCATGATTAAAAATTATCCTGGCATGTCTATCACAAATTAAATCTGTCACTGTTTTTGTATGAACTTGTTTAGTATGTGTGAAATAAAATATCACTTACACAATACATCAAAAATCATAATTATCATCCCATGTTTTATGCATATGTGAAGGTCAAGACTTGACATTCCTACAGCAGAGTTTGCCATGGGATAGTCCCAGGGTAGTGAGATCGGACGCCTGTGTGTATTGTTGCACACGTAAAAAATCCCTTGGCAGTTGGAAATCTAAAAAGAATAGCCTAACGGCACTGCCCGGGCAAAATTTTGAGTTAAAAATCTACCCAAAGTATTTCAGGATCCTTGCTGGTGCTACTGAGTTCATGCACTGAGCTGAGATTCTTCCGGACTCAGGCTTGAGTTGGGAGTAGAACAGAGCACTTATGGGTTACACCTGTGTGCCGTGATGTTGATCCATCGACTAAACTAAACTAAACTAAACTAAACTAAACAGCAGAGTTTGCCATGGGATTTCCTTTTGTTTGTACTGACTAAGTTGTGTTTTGTAGTTTAAACCTAGCTGTCTCTGTAGAATAGAGATAGCACACTTACCTATTGCCAAGGAGATTTGGAATTGGTTCCACACAAGATGCCACTGGCAGTAGTAAAGTGAGGAAAAGATTGGTCACCTATTCCTCCTTGCTGTCAGGTCTTCAAAACATAATGGTGATCACATCACAGATCCATTGCTGGAAACTGCTTTGGGGAAAAATTGTGACAATATCTGTACATATATAAGTATGCCACAGATTTAAAAACAATAATAGTAAATTCCACAATGAACCTCAGCACCATAAAGTAGAGGAATACTGAGAATGGAATTAGCAAACAATTTCACATGTGTATTATGATTTACAACTTACAAAAAATTGATAAATAATAGTGTGAAAGCAAAGAATGCTACAATGCATGAGGCACTTACAAAATTGTGTACGTGTACAAACTGGTATCTGCTACAATTGTATAAATGCTAACATTGTACAAACACATTTCATGTATCAGTTGGTCCCACGAATTTCAATGATGTCTGGGTTTAGGGTATATTTATGTTTGTTATATGGTATTTTATTGTTATTTATATGCGTTAAACTTGTTTCATCATCATTGTCATCATCGCTATTAGTATTATGAGCATCATTGTTAGTTGTCATTGCAGATCATTTCTACAAATGTATCACCCTAGGCTCAAGAAGAGAAAGAACAGATGGAAAGTCTCAGGGATTATAACCTCAAGCTTCTTTCAAACATTCTACCTTTGCATGTGGCAAAGCACTTTCTGAAAGTGACTGATTACACGGTATGCCAGTGTGTGTTTTTGTTCAAATCTATCTGACATATGAACATGCATCTTCTGAGAGACACTAAGCATCTGTGGGTTTGAGTAAAGTGCACTGATAGGGTTTTAGTACGTATGTCTGGGTTTTAATTCTAGGCTGAGTTGATCGAACAGTAACTTATTTATTTAAACACACAAGCCACAATCAATATGTTGCACAATTTATTGCCTGGCATTTCTCGCTGCATCTTCTCAGATGCATACTGCAGAGTTATATATCATATGGCGTGAATAAATGAATAATACTTTATTTGAAACAATTAAAACAGGTAGTCACAGGTATGCTCAAATGTGGAACACCTGTTATCCCCCACAGTAATTTCAAATTTAACACAAACCTCCTGTTTGCATAAAACTGTCTGGAACCGCCTTATTGATAACATCATACATATTTATTTATTAATAAACTTCATCATCGTCATCAAGTGCCCTGGTGTAGGCTTTCATGACTCTCTGCCTCTGGCAGTCGTGATAGTCAAGATAATGTCAAGATAATAAACAGTCACGATAATAAACTTATATTCTTCAATGTCACCTTGCCGTCTTGACAGACGATAGTTTGTAATAAATAAACTTATATAAACTAATTTATTGCCCAGCATATTTCACTGTATCTTGTCAGGTGCATACTACTGAACAGTTAAACTTGAAGCCACGGGATGATGATACATTTTTAGAGCTTCCTTAGTATTATGTGCATGAGGGCAAATAAGTAGGACACCCCATGTGTATGTTGCGCAAATAAAAAGAGTGGGCTAAATGGTCCACTACCCTGTCAACATTTCCAGCTCTGAAAACCAACCCACAACAGAATGTTTGAAGCAAGTGTGGAGCTGGAATGCAGATATTGAAATCTGTGCTGATGCTAAGGAGTTTGTGCACTGAGCTGAGAGTGAGATCTAGACGATACATGAATCCTTCCTACCAGACTTTCTGTGTTTTGTTGTAATTATCTGTTTTATAAGGGTCAGCATGGCCTAATGGATAAGAGCTTGTTCTTGAACACCCGATGTGCTGATGCTGAGGTAGGGGGTTCAAGCCCTACACCGGTCCAGTTGGACTAAACTAAAATGTTGACTTCTCTTCCTTGACTTGGGGATATAAATTACACGTTCCTCTGAAGTCGGAGTGGGTTCACCTGATGGTGATAGACACTGGTATCAGGGAAAGCTAATCTGCACAAAAAATTTAGTCCAGTGTTACTAGAAGTACCATGGACTATGCTAGGGTTCAAAGCAAGTAAGTGGAGGGGGGAAGGGGGTGGTGTATGTTTTATTATCAGGCACTGCATGAATTTAAACACAAATTATGTGTTTTATATAGCTTAACATTTAAATATAAAATATTAACATTTGTGCACGCCCCTTCCCCCCCCCCCCCCCCCCACACACACACACACACACACGCACGCACGCTCGCTCACTCATTCACTCACTATCTCACTATCTCACTCTCTCTCTCTAATGATAAAAGAAATGTATAGGATTCTTTTTGTTAAGAAAATATTACTTTCACTTCGAAATTATTATTGGAAAATATGTTGCTGGAGATTATGAGCAGTTGTGTGGTTACTCTATTTCAGGATCTCTACTATGAGGACATTAATAATGTGGGAGTCATGTTTGCTTCTATAGTCAACTTCTCCGAGTTTTACACAGAGCTTGAAGCTAACAATGAGGGAGTGGAATGTCTCAGGTTGCTCAATGAAATTATCGCTGATTTTGACACAGTAAGGTGCTCCCTCTCTCTCTCTTACTTATGTCTCTCCTTTTCTCTCTCTTCAACTCTCTTTCTCCCATTTTTTGTCTATCATCTCTTTCTCTCTGTCTCCCTCACTTCTCTCTATGAGTACGTATGTGGTTTGGAAGGTTTTGGTTGGTGTGCTTGGGAGTGTCTGTCTGTCTGTTCATCTATCTGTCTTATTGCTGGTAAGCAGCTATTGTATTTGTCTTGTTTTATTTGAACTAGACTTATCTTATTATCATAGAGAGTAGCGGTTCAATATATATTCTTGTTTTGCAGAAACAGCTCATTCTGATCGTGTTAGGCGATCTCAGATGTGACGAATTTCTGTTGTTAAGAGTTGAGTTGAGTTAAGAACCAACATCACTGCACTCAGGATATTCCCATACGTGCTTCATCCCCTCGTTCAACAGCCAGTGAAGAGTCATACTACTAATCGTTCCCATCGCTATCCGATTAAAAGTTCTCCTGGTCTTCCCTCTCAGTTCTGAGATTTTTCCAGAACCCCTGCCAATCCCCCGCAATCTCATTCTTTCCACATATGAGTTCTCAGTCTATTCCTCCGTCTTCTCCACCTGGTCCCACAAGCGCATGACCACCTCCCCTTTGTCCATAGGTAGGCAATCTACCACCAAGAGGTGCATTTCCTGCTAGCCTATCAGCCTGTTGATTCCCTCGCACCCCTGCATGGCCAGGGCAAAATATCCATACAATTCTCACAATCTGTGACCTCTGAAGCAACGATAGCCATTCCACACAAAATATTCCTTTCTCGACCTTACTAAGCATACTCTTTGAATCCGTAATGAATACAATGTGTGTTGCAGTAGTCTCCTCCAGCCAACCGAATGCCACTGTTACTGCCTCCACCTCCATTCTCATGCTGGAGGTCGTTGTTAAGAACAATATTGTATTGTACGTTGTAAAGGCATTACTATAAATGCATATATAACCTCTTCTTATCAAAGGTGTTATCATGCAAACATAATAATTGCCTTTGACAAAAAGAGTTAAACACACAAGATGCATTAATTTTATAAACCAATACTGTCCAATAATATGTATGTTGGCTTTCATTTCAGATTTTGTCAAATAAAAGATTCTCCTGTGTGGAGAAAATTAAAACAGTCGGCCAGACATACATGTGTGCCTCAGGATTGACTAACCGTACTAACTTTATAGACATGACCCACATTCTTGTTCTCGCTGACTACACATTTGCCTTGCAGAAACAGCTGCAGTACATTAATGAGAACTCTTTCAACAACTTCCTGCTGAGAATAGGTAATGATATTCACTTATGTAGCATTTGGTCTTTTATTTTCACTTCAGGTAAGGTCATTTCATCAGAAAATTGTATTTCACTGTTTTATGTGTTGGGGTTCTGGTTTATTGAATCACAGTGTCATAAAACAATATATTATAACATACTGCAATGCTCTGATGATATTCTTTCCATCTTTTCCAGGTATCTTGTTTATCTTGTCTTGTCTGTACAAATGGTGTACTAAGGAACACAATGTCTGGTCCTTGCTTGTCGTTAAGTGTTGTGGGAAGTTGCTGTTACCAGTGAAATGCCTTACCATTGTAGACTATCTTTGATGTTATCCAGATGTATGTATGGTTGTGTTGAAGCTCATGGCTACTTCCTTAATACCTAACTCATCCAGATGTTTGATGTGATGGTACTGGACTCCATCAGAGCTGGAAGCAGTGTTCCTTCTATTTTTAAGGCATTGTAATGTCTTCTACAGAGATAACATCAACAAATACCTCATCATGGATGGTAGGTTTTCAGACTATGATCCCTCACGTACTGCTAAACATCTCTATCATCTTGTTCAGTTT
Source organism: Cepaea nemoralis (assembly GCA_014155875.1). Lineage (NCBI taxonomy): Eukaryota > Metazoa > Mollusca > Gastropoda > Stylommatophora > Helicidae > Cepaea > Cepaea nemoralis. The sequence goes on along the minus strand of JACEFZ010027609.1, from coordinate 68,810 downwards.
GATACAGACAGCACTGGAAGAATACTTGTCCATTCTCTGCTTTGGTCTGTATGATGGTATCTGATGGACCTTTTAAGTGAGGGATTGGCTGGCAAGTCCTTCTCTTTATGGTGTAATGGTGTTTCTAAAATTTATGGAGAGCCTTAGCTGTGCCTATCTCTATCGATGTTTTTTCCATACTTTTCACTTAAGTTACCCTTGCCAGGTTTTTTAATCTGTTAGTTGTTTATCTTTCGTCATCTTTCTTCTCTCATCATTATGCAGCATGCTGATAAGCATGGGCAGTCATGTTTTGCTATCTCACATGATAACCAGAGTCGTGGATGACCCTAGTATTGTGATATATCATCCTACTGTTCAAATGGGGGGTTACATTTTGAGATATATTATCCTTCAGCACTGAATCAGTTAAACATCACAGAGCCTTAGAAGAACAATAGTGGAAGGCATGATTAATGGAATAAATGCCAGAGGTCAACCAACATGACAGTGAACACATAGTATTCATCATCATCATCAAGTGCCGTGCCGGCTGGCGTAGGCGTTCATGGCTCTCCACAAATCTCGGTCTTTGGTGTTCTGGATCAACTCTGCTGATGATATTCCTCCATGCCACCGTCTCAATCCGTCCACCATTATTTCTCTTGGTCTGCCTCTGCCTCTCTTCCCCTCAATCTTTCCAGTTGTCACGATGTTCTCCAATGCCTCTCTTCTCATCACATAACCAAAGAAAGCTGTTTGTCTCTTTCTTATTGTTGTATATAGTGTTCTAGTTTCATTAGCCTCTTTCAGGCAATCGTTGTTAGTTACTCTGGCAGTCCAAGGAATTAATATATAGTAAATAAAATATACAGTAAATAATATATATAATATATAGAAAATAGTATTGGAGACATGAAAATGCATGAGGCAACAGAACTGCTGAAGGAGCAAGAATCTTTCTGGCAAGTTAGATGAGTGCAATATTGGCAAAGAACACGCTATAAAGTTCATGCCGATTTTGTTTTATGGCACTGGTTCTTATTTTTTCTCTTGTGGTGACACCAACAGCTTTGCTAAAACATTTCATTTCATATGCCTCAATCTTCCTCTAATGTGTTTTGATCAGATACCATGTTTGACACCGTGCAACACAGATCTTTTATTGACTCTTAATACCTACTCTCAATCATTTGCATTGCCTCTGTACAACCAGTATGCACTATTGAGGTTGGAATGTGAGTCCTCCTATTGACATTAGCACTTGGTTTACCTATAACAGTAGATTCACTTAAGCCCATGAGGACTTGTGATAAATTAAACTGTGCTTATAAAGTTATCATAGCCTAGTATGGGCTAGTAAGCCTTCATTTAATTCTTTTCTTTCAGGCTTAAATGTTGGAACTGTTGTAGCAGGAGTGATTGGTGTCAGAAAGCCGCATTACGACATCTGGGGCAACACAGTCAACGTTGCCAGCAGGATGGACAGCACAGGGCTTCCCAGCAGAATACAGGTTTCATAGATATGATTTTGAAGTCTTTTTTTTAACTTGCATGAATGTGACTTTGTTGTTGAAAGATAGAGTTGTTAGCATGTACTGTTATAGTGACTGTTTTTTTTATTTGTATATGTGTGTGACATCTACTATGAACTTCTGCTCAGTCTACACTATTTCTATTTTCCTTCCTTCCTTTCCATACTACATATATGATATGCACCCCCCTCCCCCTCCCAAATTTGCAACTCTTCTTCCTTCTCTTCTCAGTTGTCCACCCTTTTCACTGTACCGTGACATTACTCTCTCCTCAGACATGACAGTATGCACCCACCCCCTTGCAACCAGATGTATTGTCCCACTGTCTGTTATATATCACAGCTTTCACATTCACCCTTTTTATATGAGTTTAGTACCACATATTTAATTTCATTCTCGTTGCTTATTTTTATTTCATGAGGCTTCATAATATCATGTCTTAATTTAGTTACTTTAATGAATTTCCATTTATGTGTGTGTTGTGGTTTGTGTCTTGTTGTTTACAGATGAAAACTTATTACAGTCCTCTTGTTATTACCAACTTCAAAGGAGTATTACAACCAACATAAGGATACAAGAGGAAAGAAGAGGACTGAGAAAAAGCTGGATTTACAACATTAGGAAAGCTTTCATAAGCATGGACTCGAACAATAACTTGCTGCTCACCTGGTCCTTGACAGAGAAGTGAACCACTACCACAGTGTCTTATGACACAACACCATGTGAAAAATGACAGAAGTAGTTTTTGGATTGTTATTTCAGTTAGATGTCGCCAAGCTTAAGTTGTTTGTTGCTTTCTGTTGATTTATTTGTACTGATGTCTGAAGGTATATGAAGAGAAAGAAGAAGATTTAAGTTGAAGGAAGCATCATATCAGAATTAAATGGGGCCAAAGACAAAGCAAAATATGTGAATGCAGTTGACAAACTTATATCTGAACTATAAATTGAGTGTATTGGCCACTAGACACAGATATCACAGCTTCGTATCTATCTATGGGAGTCTCCCTTCTGTCTCATGCTCTGAAGGTCATGGGTTTGTTTTCAGACGATTGTTCAGAATGCAGTTAATCTGGAGACCTGCAGTGGTCATCGCTGGAGCTAGAGTTGACACGTTGTGTGATGCTCTTGCTTAGCAGCTTGTCTTTCTGAGCAGAGTGGCAGCTTGTCTTTCTGAGCAGAGTGACTGAGCTAGAGGGGGTTGAACCCAGTGCAATGAAGTTGAGCTTTTCACCTTTAACTTTTATTACAGCTTCAGCACAAATGAACACAACTTAGTCAATAGTGTTGCTTTTATTAAAAATAAAAGTTATTAACACCCATCTATAATATTAGGTAAGTTTTGCAAATATTTGCCATAGGAAGGGTCACAAATAAAGTTATGAATCATTATATAAATTTGTTGCATCATTTGTTTATGATGCCAACCTATTGATTTTTGTTGCTGTGAAAGATATTTGTATTAAATATTTTACCATTAAAAATCAATATTTGTTATTCTCTTTTGCAGGTAACCGACGATATGTACAATATTCTGTCTAAACATGGGTACGAGCTGACTTTGAGAGGAATAGTGAAAGTCAAAGGCAAAGGAGATATGCAGACATACTTTCTGGATAATTTACCATCACATGTGTCATTAGATGGGATTTTGGTACAATGATGGGAAACTTCTCATATTGGTTGTTTATGCAAGTATTCATGGCGTGGCCTGTTTATGTAGGTATTAATGTCCAATCAGGATTGTTTGTAAAAGTCTATATGTGTTCAGTTCTGGCTCTGTTGTTTATGTAAGAGTTCAGTTCTGGCAGTGTTGCTTTCTTAATTATTCAGCTCTGGCAGTGTTGTTTATGTAAGTGTTCAGTTCTGGCAGTGTTGTTTATTTAGTGTTCAAGTCTGTAAGTGTTCAGTTCTGGCAGTGTTGTTTATGTAAGTATTCAGTTCTGGCAGTGTTGTTTATGTAAGTGTTCAGTTCTGGCAGTGTTGTTTATTTAGTGTTCAAGTCTGTAAGTGTTCAGTTCTGGCAGTGTTGTTTATGTAAGTATTCAGTTCTGGCAGTGTTGTTTATGTAAGTGTTCAGTTCTGGCAGTGTTGTTTATTTAGTGTTCAAGTCTGTAAGTTTTCAGTTCTGGCAGTGTTGTTTATTTAGTGTTCAAGTCTGTAAGTTTTCAGTTCTGGCTGTGTTGTTTATGTAAGTATTCAGTTCTGGCAGTGTTGTTTTCTTAACTATTCAGTTCTGGCAGTTTTGTTTGTCTAAGTGTTCATGTCTTTAAGTATTCAGTTCTGGCAGTGTTGTTTATGTAAGTATTCAGTTCTGGCAGTGTTGTTTTCTTAACTATTCAGTTCTGGCAGTTTTGTTTGTCTAAGTGTTCATGTCTTTAAGTATTCAGTTCTGGCAGTGTTGTTTATGTAAGTATTCAGTTCTGGCAGTGTTGTTTATGTAAGTATTCAGTTCTGGCAGTGTTGTTTTCTTAATTATTCAGTTCTGGTAGTATTGTTGTGTTCATGTCTGTAAGTATTCAGTTCTAGCAGTGTTTTTATTTTCTTAATTATTCAGTTCCGGCAGTGTTGTTTTCTTAATTATTCAGTTCTGGCAGTATTGTTTATCTGAGTGTTCATGCCTGTAAGTATTCAGTTCTGGCAGTGTTTTTTTCTTAATTATTCAGTTCTGGCAGTGTTTATCTAAGTGTTCATGTCTGTAAGTATTCAGTTCTGTCAGTATTGTTTATCTAAGTGTTCAGGTCTCTGAGTGTTCAATTCTAACAGTGCTGTTTATATAAGTGTTCAGTTGTGGCTGTGTTGTTTATGAAAAAGTACAATTCTAGCATTGTTGTTATTGTAAGTGTTCAAGTCTGTATGTGTAACTTACATAAATTTACATTGCAAACTGTCATTAACGTATGGAAAGACTACTAAACAGAATTTTGAATGGACATGCGTGAATCTACCTAGTGCAGGACTCCTTGCTAACAACGAGAAACTAAATCTGCCTGAGATTCGGGGGCAGATATGTAAAGTGAATGTTCAGTCGCTGATGCACGGTCATATATTAGTTATGATAAGATATGTGACTTATGTGTACGTAATGATTTGAAATGTAAGTTAATATGTGATTTATGTTTGTATCATAGTCTGGTTTACATGGAACAGTAATATGACAAGATGCTCCAATGTGTAAATTTGTTATTAACTTGCAAAGCTTAGATAAGAAAATGGTTCTAAGTGTATTATTTAGATTTTCAGTCTTATAAATTTGCAAAACGTTTATGTATAATCTCTTCAAAACTTTTTCACTATGAAAAGCTAACAAATTGAATGCTCAAGCTGATGTATCTGAATGTGTGCAAATTGTGTTAATGTGTGTGACTTATATTTATAATTTATATGATGTTTTGTGTGTGTGTGTGTGTGGGACTTCTGTTAAAATGTATGCCATATGCTTTATTTACTATTTCAGAATTTTTTCTGTGTGTAAACGTAGATAAGTATCGAATATTGGCTTGCCATATTTGTGGGAAATTCAAGAACATCTATATGCCTTCGTGCAGTGGTTGTAAAAACATTAATTTCATAGGGAAACTTAGTATTAACTGATTCAGTGCTAACTAAAAAGTAAGTTTGGACCAAACACTGTACAAAATCAAATGAGCGAGTATTATCATGTATATTTCTATTCACTGAGCACTGAATTTCTGGAAGATACCACAAACGAACAAACAACACAATGACCCTAGTATGGCGATATATCGTCCTTCTGTCCAGCTAGGAGGTCACATTTGGCGATCTTATACAATCCTTCGGCACTGAATCAGTTAAAATGTCAACACACTTGTCAAGGTCAATGACATGGGATGAAGGCTAAGTGATGCACACTATTGTCTTTGGTGCATGTTTGTGTGTGTGTGTGCATGCATGCATGATTGTTTCATGGACATCCATCTAGGTAAGCTATCCTCTTCATACAACAGTGTATTTTTTTAACACGTGAAGGACCTTTTCCCATGCTTGAGGCATACTGGGTATAGGAATATAGGATGCTAGCTTCATATTTGTGTAGAACCATTGGTCATTGGTGCTAGCCGCTTATTTTTATAGGCCAATTAGCACTAGATGGATTATATGGTTAAGTGGATTCAAACATGTGACCACCAGACCAGCAGGTGAGCGTGCAAGCTATGTGTGATCTGGGCTCCTAATAGTTACTCTTAACATTTGTAAATTAATTTATTGCATAATACCATAAACATCACCTTCCATGTATTGGGCTTTCGCATAAATAAAATGTATTTTATATGGTAGCATGGTGGCTGGAATGTGGCCCAATGGTCTTGTCTTCGAATCCCCCAGAGAGACTGAGCATTTTTTTAATTGATCTCTGTTCCAGGTCAACCCGGCCTAAAAATGGGTACATGAAGGGCCTGAAAAGTTAGGGCAGCCAGCATGATATTGACCACATCACCCATCCAGTGTTGGCTGGTCCATAAAAATATGGTGTTAGTACCACAGACGCAATACAACTCAAAGCATGTAAAATGGTCCTTTATGCATATATATGTGTGTGTGTGTGTGTGTGTAAATTGTGATCTGTTTTTTGTGTCTGCTTATTTCTTCATAAACAAAGTGACTAGTTACAGCAATTTGTTTTTTTTTCAGAGAGAGATGCCATTCTGTGATAAGATTATATTAACACACAATTATTTCCCCTACCATACTAAAACTTGTAACGTCTAGCCACATTCATTGTTGTTGATAAATATTGGCATTGTTTGGGCTGCGACTGAAAGCCTATTAGTGGTAATTGTTTGTATTCACAAGCTGCTGTTTCATTCTATGTTAGGTTGCCACATTGGTATAAATGTTACCTTGCATTTATCATGAATAGTTATTTTCACCATGATTAATGTGTTTCATGTATACATTGTTTGCAATCTTAAATATTGTAGCCTCAAAGCTGGTGTAGTAATTTTGTTGTCATTATTGTTCTGTATTGGTTTTTTTTTTTTTTCGCTCGCTCGCTCGCTTTGAACTCAAGCGTAGTCCATACACACTATTTATAGTAGTGATGGACTGAATTTTGCGTGTGGATTAGCTTTCCTTATTAACAGTCCCACAATATCAGGTGAACCCACTCTGACTTCAGAGGTACTTGTAATTTACATCCCCAAGTCAAGGATGACAGGTCAACATTTTAGTCCAGTTGTCCAGTGTAGGGGTTGAACCACTTACCTCGGCATCAACACACCGGATGTTTAAGAACATGCGTCCTTACCCATTTAGCCATGCGGATCTGCTGGGAAGAGTGTGATAGCTGTAACCCTCGCACAACATATTCTGTAGTCACTATATGTTCATCATCATCACATGACATGCCGATAAGTGTGGGCGGCCATGTTTCACCTTCTCACACGATCACTAGGTATTTACTTCTCTGCCTTCCCCTTGTTCTCTTCCTCTCAATCTTACCACTTGTCACCAAGTTCTTCAATTTATTTCTTCTCATAACATGTCCAAAACATTATGACTGATACGTCTAACTTCTCTAATAACGGTTTTCATTTGTTTCTTGTAGGACTTGGTCATTGGTTTTTCTGTCTGTCCATGGTATTCTTTGCATTTTACTCAGAAACCACAGTTCCACTGCTATCAGATGTTTTTCAGCTTATCTATATGTTGATAAGTTACTGTTTCTGCCCTACTACAACATGTTTCATATTATTCTCAGTGTCGTTTATTGAGCCGTTTAATGTTTTACTGCAAATTTTTACTAGGATATTTGAAGACTCGTCTTATTTGTGATTGTAATGATCATGTGACTTTGTACCCTGTAATACTGTGATCTTTCTATACCTCTCTTGTACTTTTTGCATGAAACCTCAAGTGAATTGCGGCAGGCTGCACTCTTCACACGGTCATATAAATAAACCGAGTGTTAAAACAAATGGCCGCCAAGTATTTTCAGTCACAATAACATATGTTAAAAACAATTTCAGGGAGTTTCCTCACAGTTTAATCATTATCCATTTGGGTCAGTCCGTTTATACTTCTTAGTTTTTCTACGAGCAGTGTGATGTTCCCCTGCCGGCTTGCTAGGCCAGTCACAGGTTTAGGGCAAAAATCTGACCATAGGGAGTCCATAATGTTTAATCATTATGAAGATTGTTTTTTTTTTTTTTTTCAGTGATGATACCTGGCAATGGAACAAATGCAAATTAAATAATCAGAGTATGGCTTAGCTGATCAAGCACTGTGAATATGATAAGTGTTATTTCATGCTGCTACCTGCCAGGTGAAGCACTATGAAGAGGTAAATGGTATTTGCTTGTGTTACCTGATAGGTCATTCACTGTGAACAGGGCAAATGGTATTTCATTGTATTACCTGATGAGTCAAACACTGAACAGATTAAATGTTATTTCATGAGGTTACCTGGCAGGTGAAGCACTGTGAACAGGGTAAATGGTATTTACTTGTGTTACCTGATAAGCCAAGTACTGTGAACAGGGTAAATGTTATTTAATTGGGTTACTTGCCAGGTGAAGCACTGTGAACAGGGTAAATGGTATTTACTTGTGTCACCTGATAAGTCAAGCACTGTGAACAGGGTATATGTTATTTCATGGTGTTACCTGCAAGGTGAAGCACTGAACAGGGTATATATTATTTCATGGTGTTACCTGCAAGGTGAAGCACTGAACAGGGTAAATAGTTTCTATATTGTTACTCCGAAAAGTCCAGAAGTATGACCAGGTTTAATTTTCTCCCATGAAATAACCTGAGAAATCTAGCTGTATAATAGTCAGTCAGTAACTAGGGACCTTTTACCTGCTCTAAGGTGTAAGGACATATTGTGTTAGACCCATATAGAAGAAGGTTTTTGAGCTGAAATGTTATAGAAAAGTTCTGAGAATATCATGGACCAAGGGGAAGTCATTCTACAAGTTCTGAAGATTGAATAAAACTGGCTCATATATATAGCATCATGTCTCGTAAATGTTATAGACCAATAGGCATTTGGGAATCATGATCGCCCATGGTTTCCGGCATGGCACATGATTGATTGATTGATTGATTGTGGTCAATTTCATGTTGGCTGTCTTCACCTGCCATAACATCTCCTGGTACTCCTTTTAGACTGGGTCGCCCTGGGATCAGTTTTTAAGATCTGCTTCGATGTAAATTCAAACTCATGACCCCTGGGTCCGTAGACAAGTGTCTAGCCACTATGGCTATCTAGCAGTGTACCCCAAGATATTTTTCTCCTTGTGTTCTGGCAAATCAGGTTTATGTATGTAGTTTGATCAGTTAGCCAGGAACTGTCACTCTTCGCTAGATGATCTTGAACACATTTCTGTCTAAGTACGGCCTTGGCAGTTACATATCTTTGTGTAGCATTGATAACTGCATTTTATTATTTGACACTTTATGATTAAAAGCAACATTAAATTACTTTTTTTTTTAAATTATTAACCAGTCTTATTTTGTTCATCAGCACCTGTGGCTTAGTGAATACAGTTTCACAATCCAGACAAAAAGCTTTCAAAGTCAGCTGCAGGCAGTTTGGGAACAGATTGCCTTGCATTGGTTTTCACAATGGTATGAGTGTCGCTGTTCAGAAAGCAATGGCAAATTACTGAACATAAAATTGCCTAGAAAATCACACACGCCCAATAAATGTTGGGGCTGATTGCTATGTTGTCATGGACATGCAACTAACTTTTCTTTTAACAGTTCTTTTCATCTCTTCATGGTTATGTAGTGTTAATATATTCTTTGTTTTTCTTTTAGTATATGCAGTCAAAACATGATATTTTGAAGTCATTTTTTTAAAGCACAAATCAGTTGCCTCTTGGATTTAATACAATAATTTCAGATCACCTTATAAATGCATGATAATTTCACAGATTAATGGAAGAGACCTGTAGAAAGAACTGGTTTTGAATACAAGCCACATATCTATCTTGTTTGGAGTTATTGAGTCTCTACTGATGGAACCACTCTATGAGGAGATTGGTAATTTTGGGACATTATTTGAGCCATTTTAAGTGGCACTTGGTTTGCTAGGAGTTACCATTTCTCAGTTATTGAGCTTTGCAGTTGTAATTTATTTGCATATATTGCTGCTGCTGTCATCCTGTATGTCTATTTCATAATTTGGGAAATTACTCTGTGTAATTTGTTGCTTCATTATTGTTTGTGAAGAGACATGTTGTGACACTGATCCTGGTATCAGCTCACTGATATGTTTTGTGTTATAGTATAAGTTAAATAGAGATGTTTCTATGTTAGTAATGTGACAATGTTTACGGTTTCAATCCCAGAAGATTCCGCAGCACATTCCCAAAGGGAACAATAAGTACAATGAAACAACAGCATGATTGTAGTACTTTCAAAGAGGAATATATAGTATGCTGTGTATTAAAATATCTAGCTAGATTTTTGTAGTTTTCTGAGACCAGATGTAAAGACATAGTAACATACCAAGTGTTGTGAGGTACACACAGGCAATAGCTGACTGCACATGGTTAGTTCTTGGGAAAGAAACAGTTACTAATGATACTGGTGCCTTGCTGTTTAGCCTTCTCTAATGCAGAAGGCACACATTGTTTACACATAGAAGAGATTAATTAAATCTGAAACAACTTTCTCAACAACAATACTCATATTTTGTCACAATTGACATTTGACATCGTAAAATGAATTGTGTTGCACTGTTTCGTCAAGCCTGTGGCTTGGTACATCAGAATTCAACAAACATTTTGTTGGGTTTGATTTCTCCAGCTTATGACTGTCCCTTTTGAAATAAGAGCATCATTGAAGCTTTACTATCTTCCTGTTAATTGTTTTGCATTTAGTTTTTGTTATGCTTTTCCCCCCTAAACTGGGTTTTAAAATTATGTAATACTGTGAATACTGTTTATCCCAGGAGAGTGTATCTCTAGTGCACACATATTGTAATTTCAAATTTTGTTGCCTTTACAGCCAAACTGTTGTCCAAGCCCATGACATTTGTTTTTGTAGGAAAACTATGATATGTTTTTTAAACTACCTAAGAAAATAACACATTTACAGCAAATACCACATTTACAGCATAATTAACAATCATGCATCTATATGTATATATGAGTGGTTAAGTAACTAAAGAGTTGCAGAGTTCAACAAATTATATAAATCTTATAAACAGAGGAGAAAGTAAAATTGCTGATACTGCTGGAATAGCCAGATTTATTTTCACTGCTTTATAATTAGAAGTTGAGAGAAACAACTACTGTAGCCCTATCATTTTAGTGCTTTATATCAGAAGATGACAGAAACAGCTGCTGTCGCCCAGTCTGTTCAGTGCTTTCTAATTAGAAACTGATATTTTTGTTGTTCCTCTGTTCCAAATAGAACTGAATTGTTGTATGACAGCGATATGGATTATGTTGACATTGAAAATAGTGTAAACTGTGGAAAAGTAAATTCATACATTAATATATGCTTTCTCTTCCATGTAACTAATATTACAGCATTACATTTTGTTTCGCTTCTTGCTTACATGATTTTCGTTGAGATGTATTGGCAGTACCTTTTTTTCCACATGTTAACCTGTCTCAAACATTATTTTTTAGGATGAAAAGGTGTGCTGCTTGAATGAGTGAAAAATGTGTAAATATGTGATTGTGTGTATGATTTTGATATGTGGGAGATAGCCAGTGTTCATTTATTATAAATTGGTGTAGTGTAACATAAACATACATGAATGTATATGCTGATAATAATGTTACTGAAGTTTAAACCAGCAAATATAAACAAACAAGTCAATGATTACTGTGTTCAGTTCTAAGCCGTTTCTGGCTTGATTTTCCATTACTGCTTATACTTTCAGATATTATTTTTTGTTTGTTTCATCTTTGAAAATTATTGTTGTTAATGATCTGCTACTGAGTTTTATGTTTATAAACAAATATTATGTTTCTTGCTGGGATCTCAAGTATTAAATGAGATTTTATTTTGCTGACTGCATTTAATGTTTCCTTTAACTGTCTACCTTTTAGTGTTCATGACCTTTGCTGTAAAATATTTTTAAGTTCATGTTGTTGATTTCTTTCGGTTTACTGTACATACTTGTGGCATTCTGAACAATAACATAACAGAAAATGGAGAAACTGTAAGATCTTATAGTCCTTTTGAAAAAACTACTATCTATTTTCATTCTGGTTTGTGGGACAATAACATTTTTCAGTGAGAATTTCCGCAACCAAATGTGATTGACCATTAGAATTCCAGTTTGAAAGCCTTACTGATATCAGTTTTAAATCAGTATTTTTCTCCCGGTTAAAAATTATCTATTCTTTCCTTTGTTCTTATGCTTCAGAGTTTGTGGAACACTGTTTTCTGCTCCATATGTTGCTTCCATGTGTCTTATTTTAGTATGTTTTTTTTTTATGTTCAAAATAGGGGCCGAGTGGTCTCGAGATATGGTGTCCGCCTCGAGTGCTGGAGGTCCCGGGTTCAAGACCTGGTGAGGGCCAGGATTTTTTATGTGGACTTCTTGTAACAAAATTTCCCCTGGTCTCTGTCGTGAAATCAGACGCCCATGTGTATTGTTGAGCATGTAAAAAATCCCTTGGCAGTTGGAAGAGTAGTCTTAACGGCACTGCCAGGGCAAAATTTTGAGTTTAAAATCTATCCAAAGTATTTCAGGATCCTCGCTTGTGCTATGGAGTTCATGTACTGAGCTGAGATTCTCCAGACTCATGCTTGAGTTAGGAGTAGAACGGAGCACTTATGGGTTACACTCGTGTGCAGTGATGTTGATCTGTTGACTAAACTAAACTAAACTTTAACATGTTTGAGAACAATCATTTTTCCTGTGACAACATATGGATGTGAGTCATGGACCATCTTGCATTCACTAAAGAAGAAAAATGGACTTTTGAGCTGAAATGTTACAGAAAAGTTGTGAGAATATTATGGACCAAGAAGAAAATCACTCTACAAGTTCTGAACATCAAAGAAAAGTGGCTCATAAATAACATCATCATGTCTCGCAAATTGGACTACTTTGGCCATATTAAACATCACGTCAGCTTGGATAGAAAAGTGATGGAAGACATGGTTGCTGGATTAAGAGACAAGGGTCAGCCAGCATGAAGATGAGCTAAGGACATTGCAGACACCTTGGGCATTGTCACACGTTTTCTTGATGATAATATCAATGTTCTTACGATGATATGCTCATGATATTATTGTGTGATGGTCGTTGTCTAGGTAACGATACTCATGGTGTGTCAATGGAGATATCTGTCTTGCAATGTAACTCACCCCCGCAGTGCATATTCACCAGGCATTAAACAAGATTCCGTTGGCGCACATAATCCTTTATTACAGAAATAAGACGGACAAACGGAACAGGTTTATACATCCAGAAACATAACGTAATCCATAGAATATAAATATCCTCACAATTTAACCAGCACACATCAATGCCTTCTCACGGCCGGCTTCTAATCTCAATCCACAAGACAGGTAATCCAGCTACTATCCACGGCTGGATCTCCCACAATACAACCCACACATTGGGTTGGAGCCACTGCTCAACTATAGAACCCACTCTGGGTTTAGGCCTACACTCAATACAGAACCCACTCTGGGTTCAGGCCTGTCTTCACAACTAGAACCACAACACAACACGGAGCTCTCTCTTAAACGACCTGACCCGCAGTCGGTCTCCTCTCTCACTGCCTTTCCAGTCTCCTCACTTCACACAACACACAACTCTCTTTCGACCCATCCCCCCTGGGGCCTTCCACTCATATCCGCCCCATTATTTCTGAGGGTTGATTGTTTTCCTCGTAGCCAGGTCCCTCACCTTACTGTCTATGACCACAGGCATGTGACACTACCCCACCCTCAAAAGAAAACATCGTTTTCAAATGTTGGGAGACTAAAACTTATTAAATATGTGACCCAGACACATTGCCTGGGTAGCCCTATGTATGGCTGCACCTTACTCTCGCTACCACACTACATAATACATCAAATGCTCATAGTACCTTCCCATATTCCCCACACATAAATACAAACAACTTTCTATCTTGTGTACCAATGCATGAACTAATACATTACATAATAATAATAATACATCATAGAAAAGCATTATACTTATGTACCCACAGGTCTCTTACTACTTCACGACCCCACAATACTATTTGTGTACCGACCCTATATCAGGCGGTTCTGTTCTTGCATTAACCCTCCTCTGATTCCTGTCGATGCTGTGTCTTATCTTTCATGTACCCATGACTCATGGTACCTCTACAATTACAACATCTGTTTGCTATCCCTAGCCCTGGGTCAGTAATGTCGCGAAAACTCTTTTGACCTGACTCAACTTTCCTATCTGCATATTGCACCGTTACACTTGCGTCTCTGTTTAGTCTGAACTCTTTATTCAATCTTGGCCCATATATCTGGCACCTTGCTTTCTGCTGCATACGCCTTATGCCTATGTGCCCTGCACATGCACTATCCTGAGCTGTTCTAGTATATCGGTCTCTATGTGCTAAAGGTACTGCTCCTTGCAGTTCTGCTATCTGAAAACCTGCGAGTGAGAACATTGTTCTTCCTCTCGAAGCACCATCTACCTTTCTTTGACTGCCTATGTTCTACTCTCCTACACCCTTGGGAACATTTGTTCAGAGTAGTATCTTGTCTCTGGGATTCACTAGCACTATATATGGGATCCATTCTCATCTGCTCCGCTGTACTATCCTTGTCCTGAGTTCCTGTGTCTACTTCAAGTGCCTCTTCTACCTCAGCTATACTCTCTAATTTAGGTTCTCTTGTGGTAACTACCTCATTACTGCTTACACTATATTTTCGGTCCCAATAAACTATTTCCTCTTCTGTACAATCTTTAACTCCTATAACATTTCCTATGATCAAATCAGCCACTGGTGAGTCCAGAACACACGCTGTCACTCTTCCAGTGATATATGGTGTTTTTACTGTTATTATGGCTACTGGGTAGAACTCTACTGTGCCATTGAATGTTATGCATCTAATCTTTTTCCCTGTATAATCCGAGGGATCTATTAAACTTCTCCTCACTCCGATAGACGTACATCCGGAATCCCTAATTGTTAACGCTGGTCTATCATTGACAAATCCCTGATGCAGCTTCAGACTTCCTCCTTCATGCACTGCTGATCTTGCTTTTACTGTATGACCACATATTAGGACTGGCTGACTGTCTTTTTCAAAAAGGGGTTTGCACCCACTACAATCTTCATTGTTCAGCGTCTCAATTACTTGCGCTGCATTTGAGTGCTCTGTTTCTCTCATCCTACATTGATGGCTGATATGCCCCTTCTTTCCACATTTGAAACAAGTCATCTCCCTTTTAGTGTTGTTCGTTGGTCCATCTGATGGTTGTGCATCACACTCTGCTGCCTTGTGTCTCCAGCTCCCACAATTCCAACATCCGGCATAATTTGGACGTCTCTGGAAGTTCCCTCTTCTATATGGGTACCGTCCTACTCTACCAACATTGTTTCCTCAGAAACCATTATCTTGAAGTTCTTGCTGCTCACCTTTCTGTGCTGAATCCACACTTTTCGCCCTTGGTCTGATGACTGGATTCTGGTCCTGTTTAGTGTACGCTGCACAGACTATTTCCTCACTCATTAGTTTCCCAATAGAACTGTTAGGATGTGCAGTCATATAGTTTTGCCCTAACTGAGACATTGTGCCTATGTCCTTTGGCTTCCGTTCCTCAAAGAACGCCACTAAATTAGAATTGCATGCAGATACTACCTTGTCTCTTAACATTAGATCTACTAATTTAATAAAATCTTTCCCTACTTCTGCAAGCTCCATCCATTTGTTAAATGTGTTCTTTACTGTGTTAACAAAGTCTGTGAAATCTTGATTTGTCTCTGGCACTAACTGTCTAAACTTTGTTCTATATCCATGTTCAGTGAGTTGGAACTTTGTAAGCAAACGTTGACGTAAGATAGTGTAGTTGTTCCTTTCTTCTACAGGTAAATTGAACATGGTGTCTAGTGCCTTACCCGTAAGAAGCTCGCCAAGTCTCATCGCATACTCCTTCTCTGGAATACCTAACGCTTTGGCTGATGCTTCGAACCTGGACAAATAATTTTCAAGTTGATCCCGGTCTGTGAAATATGGCAGTTTTAATCTCTGTGACGACTGCGACGGTTTTCTACTTTCCTCACTTTGACTCTTCGATGCAAATTCTAACTTTTTAATAGCAATTTCCGCTTCCATCTTAATCTTCTCTTTCTCGATTTCCACCGCATTTGTTTGTTTTAACTTTTCAAGTTCTAGTTGTTCCATTTGCAGTTTCACTTGTGTCTCTTTCTCTTCCTGTAGACGCATTGCCTCGCGTTCATTCTGCCTCTCCTCTCTTTCCGTCTGCTTTTGCTCTTTTGCTTCGGCATACTCCTGTAACTCTTTACCTTTCAGGCCTATTCGTTCACCTGTTTCAATATAGTCCATTAAAGTAGGCATCTTGTACTTGCGGACACGTTGCTGTCTGTCAGCCAACTATAAATGTACAGACTCTGCTGTTAGTCTTTGTGTCACTTCCCTAAGTACACCCGCACTCCCTGTGTACGTAAATCCGTAGTGCTACAATATCACTCTGTACTCACCCAGTCACTCTATAAGCACTAGGTAGTGAGGTGGGAATATCAACTATACTCCCTCGTATCTATATATCTATGACCACAAGTTCATGAAGTCCCTGGAAATATTGTTAAACATACATATAAATACATATACAAACAAATGGATGATAACACTAAGTGATGACTATCCAACGCTAGACTTCACAAGCTGAGTACACGGAGACGATGATGACACAGAAATAAACCACAGTAACCAATACAAGCTTGTGTAGGGACATCCACAGTGCGCGTAAAATATAAACTGACTCAGATACCACTAGATAGTAGACACGACAAAAGTG
Organism: Cepaea nemoralis; assembly: GCA_014155875.1. Taxonomy (NCBI): domain Eukaryota; kingdom Metazoa; phylum Mollusca; class Gastropoda; order Stylommatophora; family Helicidae; genus Cepaea; species Cepaea nemoralis. The sequence goes on along the minus strand of JACEFZ010027609.1, from coordinate 52,323 downwards.
CACGATAATAACATCTATCCGAACACAGCAAATATCATATGTAAATATAACGAAAAGAAGAAAGAGAAGAAAAAAAAAATTATAGCATAAAATTATACAGAAATTTGACAGTCAAACACAAACTGGCACGTTATATAATTCAGGACCGTCCCTGCAGAACCAAATAAACCGACCTTTCGATTTTCTTCCCAGACCTTATATATGGTGCACCTCAGAAAGTAACTTTTCGCCCTGTCTCCCGGCCTTCGAGAAACAACACAAAAATCCCCTACTCTTGACAAACACTGGACCACATACAAATAATTGCGTAACACCCGACAACAATAAATATGACGATGGGAGCAAACAATAAAAAATAATAATGTGTAACTGGTAGGCCGACAAATATGGGCCTATTAATCCGTCGCCAAAAGTTCTTTTTATTCAGTCACCAAAGTTTTTGTTCGTTTTAATCGTTATTCGCAATCAGCTGGAAATGTCTACGACGCTAGATTTCAAACCGACTTCTTGTTTTGTTGAGTGGTTATTGAATTCACGTGGGGATCACAAGTTCCAACTGTCGACAAAAGTTGAAGATGATAGTGATATCCAAACTGTTCTGTCTCGACACAGTCCGTAACGTTATTGTACTTTCTCTGTACGTGGTGGTACCACAGTGTTCTTTCGATATGTTGTTACTTTCGTTGCGGAGATGGCGCTTCGCTGTATCATTAATGTTATGGATTTCCGTTACCCGACAAGATTCACCAAAAAGAAAAAGAGAATGGCAGCCAATGTTCAGCGCTTTAAATTTTGATATATAGATCCTTATTGGCAAAGAAATACGACAATGGTTGCGATGACGATAAGTTAAAACTGTTTGCTCATAACAGAATAATGATGACAACGGCTTGAACAAAGACGAAACATCAAATCTGGCTTTCTTTCCAAACAACCTTGTTTATCCCGATCTCCTGTGGAAATTTCCAGTAACTTTCCACTGTTAAACAGCCTTGCCTTCCAAGGTCAACCTAATTTCTCTTTATCACTCTCAGTGAAAAATTCCTCCGTAAAACAGTTTTCACACAAACTTGACAGCCCCACCCGGCTGCGGTAGGGGTACCGTTACTATCCCCTTCAGTCAACTGTCCGTCAACTCAGCGACTGCCAATTTTTCTCTGTTTTCCAGACATGTACTTCCCCAGTACCTGGACGCTGGTGTACCCACCCGTCCTATTTACTGCGTCGAAAAATCTTGACCAGTCAACTTGCAACAACACAGTGCGCTTGCCTCCAGCACACACACACCTGTCAATTATCTTTGGTTCCCAATCCTGTCATTATCACCGACAGCGACGTCCTACACACACACACGCTGCCCTCGCCACTCTGGATTCAACACTCGTCTTTCATCGCCGCGTCTGCTGGTTTCAGCCCTCCTGCCTGGTATCAAATTTACCTGTCACCGTAATGGACTCTCCCGGTTAGTCTGTATGGCGTGTCTTTATCACCGACTTTTGTGCTGCCGCTGTTTTTTGACACCCCCACTCGCTTTAGCGATATGGTTGGTTCCAATTCACCTGTAGTGGACTTGACGTGAACTGTTGTAGCCAGTTCCCGCACGGAGAAAAACTCAGTGTTTATACGGTGGACACACTCCGCTGTCCACCCTCTCTCCGCGAAGAGCCCACAAACATCTCAGAATGACAACACTGTCTATAATGTTCTTAATCGGACGTAGCCCTCAGATTGTCACACGTTTTCTTGATGATAATATCAATGTTCTTACGATGATATGCTCATGATATTATTGTGTGATGGTCGTTGTCTAGGTAACGATACTCATGGTGTGTCAATGGAGATATCTGTCTTGCAATGTAACTCACCCCCGCAGTGCATATTCACCAGGCATTAAACAAGATTCCGTTGGCGCACATAATCCTTTATTACAGAAATAAGACGGACAAACGGAACAGGTTTATACATCCAGAAACATAACGTAATCCATAGAATATAAATATCCTCACAATTTAACCAGCACACATCAATGCCTTCTCACGGCCGGCTTCTAATCTCAATCCACAAGACAGGTAATCCAGCTACTATCCACGGCTGGATCTCCCACAATACAACCCACACATTGGGTTGGAGCCACTGCTCAACTATAGAACCCACTCTGGGTTTAGGCCTACACTCAATACAGAACCCACTCTGGGTTCAGGCCTGTCTTCACAACTAGAACCACAACACAACACGGAGCTCTCTCTTAAACGACCTGACCCGCAGTCGGTCTCCTCTCTCACTGCCTTTCCAGTCTCCTCACTTCACACAACACACAACTCTCTTTCGACCCATCCCCCCTGGGGCCTTCCACTCATATCCGCCCCATTATTTCTGAGGGTTGATTGTTTTCCTCGTAGCCAGGTCCCTCACCTTACTGTCTATGACCACAGGCATGTGACAGGCATGATGGTGCTTGAGGCAGAAGAAATGGCAAGATAACTGTACAACTTTTTGACAGGCCCTGATGAGAACGGCATTCTGCTACATAATGATGTTTGCTGTTTTCATTGTTAGATTATGAACTTCAGCTGCAGAACATTTCTTCTTTTTTTTTCTGACACTTATACTTTTCATTTCTGAGAATGCTGATTTACTGTCATGTCAAAACTGTCATCCACTGCCTATAGTACCTTGCGGTGTAGTCTTGAGCTGGACGAATTAAGGCCGCCCGGCTAGTACAGTCACTGTGAGCTGTGCAGGTTAGGGTTTTCTTTTTGCTAAATGCTGATTTACTTCCTGTTTTAACAGATGAGCCATTATTATTCCTGCTTTTCCTGAACCTGGAAATAACTTGTCTAATAAGTAATCTGATCCAATCTTTCAAAGAGGATGCTTAGACCCCTTTCAACTGTCTATCGACAGGTTATAATTGAGACCTGTACAGTGTTTCCTTTCAGCTTGTGATTTTAAAAATTTTGTAGCTTTTTCCATGGTTTCTGCATTTGATTAATTTTTAACTATTTAGTTCTTTGTTGCATTCTTGTCTGGTACACATTCTTCAGATGTGTACTGCTTGGTGATGTCAGTTTCCCGCCCTTTCACATGGTGTGTTTCTTTCCGGGAGATGTTCATTGCTAGTCAACCCAAGATTGACTCCACCCACTTCTAATAAGTATTTATAGTTTTGTCCCCGTGTAAACATTTAGGTCTGATTTACCTATAGAATCTGTTAAACAGAAACAAGTGGGTCAAATGACCATAGTAATGAAGTCCTTATGTAGCTGTCTATATGAACAGGAGCTTTTTCAAATATTGTCTTTATTTTCTTGATTGCTGTTTTAGTAATGTGTATACAAGAAGTTGATTGTTTTTTTTTTTATATATGTTGCTGTAATGTAGAACTTGTTGGAACTCCTAAATAGCCTTTTGTGGATGTTTGTATTATTTCAATATTTTAATATTGTAAATTCCATTATAAAATTCTTTTTCTTGAAATAATTTGTTCCCGACATATTTTTTTTTAAAATTTATAAATATATTTTATGAGGTTCAGTTTGCAGATTGAGTTACAGTGTCTGGTAACCACTTTTGTGATAATTATTCACATTTTAGTTTTTAAAGTGAAATTAATTCTTAACTCACATGTTTGTGTCATTGTTGAAACATCTCTTTAATTAATACATTTAAATATATATCAATGTATATAATTAGATTAAACTTACAGAAGAAATTGCATTCAGAAAGCACATCTACTGCATATTCTTCTTTCGGCTTTGCATATTTTATTAATGAAGTCATAAACTTGAACAACACCCTCTCTCCCAACATTCTATACTCACTTGCCATTGTAAGCCTTGGTGTGGTTTGGTTTGTAAAGGACCACTTTCATTAGACATAGATATCTCCATAAGTGACCCTGTCTCCTCCAGTAGACCACACAAGGAGAACCTCAGCCCAGTGCATGAACACTGAAGCACAGGTGTGGATTGAAATATGTGTATAACAGAATCATACATGTGATACTTCTTTTTGTGGGTAGCTTTTCTAATGTGGTAATTTTTCCTAGGCAGTGGTCTGTTCAATCTGCTCTTTTCAATTTCTAACTACCATGGGATTTTTAATGTGGGCATCATGACCACAGGGATTTTAAGTTGTTCACCATTGTGTAAGAAGATTAGATGCCTGATTCGCTGCCCTAGAATCTGGGCGGAGCAAACTTTCTTATGTTGTGAAAATATAGTCAACGCCTTGAGGTGAACCTGGTTGGCTTGAGCTAGAGGCAGATGCCATCACTTCTGACCTGCTCACTCTATTCCTCACCTTGCTAAGCAGTGGTTTTTGTTGTGGTTTCTTTCCAGGCATTAGTCCAAGATTGACAGCTTCAGTTAGGCATCAACAATGATTTCTGAGAAATAAACACGTGGTTGTTGAACTTGCAGTGTTGAGCTAGAGTTACTACTTGTATAGTTGTTTACAGTCAACTAATGCCAACATATGGGAGCTGCGCTGGTACAGAGGCCAGTCTGTTAGCCCTGTGATCAGGTGTTGAATCTCTCTCGAGGCAGGGATTTCTTTTATTGTCCAGGGCTTTCCAATGAGCCCAGCCTAAAATGGGTCTAGAAAATGTTAAATAAAAGTGGCTGATGTGGTATTAACCACCTCACCCATTAGATGCAGATTGATCTGGCAACTCCATGAAATTTTGAGAAGATAATGCAGTGGTTTTCCCTTACCTTCCACATCTGTGTTACTTATGCCTTTGATAGCAGGATCAGACTGTGAGTGCCCAGCTCTGCTCAGCTGCAGAGTTGTCTTATTACCCCGGTGGACACCGAAGTTGTGTTTACCACACTGGGGTGTGTTTCTCGTCTTCTTCCACATGGGGTGCAGTTGGAATTGTTCCTATGTCAGTTATAAGTTCATTTCTCAAACTTGTTTGTGTTTTCACTCCCCTTTGCGTGGAAAATGGTCCTTTACCTTTATTCACGGTTAACACAGCTATCTCTGGACATGGTTTCATGCCAGATAGAGTTTTTAATACACATGTTATATTTTAGAGTTTGCATTTGATTTTTAATACATATGTTATATTTCATAGTTTGCATTTGATTATAATTCTCTAGTAAAACAATTATGAACTCACAGACATTTTCAAGTATAAAGTTTTCCGCCACCAGTGTTTCCTATTTTACCATAGCAAGATGCTTCGTGAATGCATCGTAAAAAATGTTCTACTTGTCATTACACTATTTATATTTTATTATCCTTTGCTCAAATATTAATAGACATTGTGATTTGTCAGGTCTTGCCCATAATTCCGCATAATACTTGTGTATTGAGCATGTATCACTCATGTGATACTTCATAAAGTAATCATTCATCTCAATCTTGGTATAGAAAGATGTTATCAGATCTTTGAGACATATGAATTATGAAACCATCATAACAGTATACAAAACATATACAAATAATAAACCATTAATTCAGAAGAATCACAAATCACACAGAAAAGGCATTCATATTTGACAGTCAAAACAATCAAATAGTGTCATCAACATGATCATGCTCCATGTCGAGCTGTGCATATCCCTCTACAAGCATTTGTTCTCTATAGTCTGGCTATATTTGACTACTGCTGCTCTTCATTGCCATTCTATCAACAACCCATCCAACATTTTCTGCCTCTGTCAACCTGTCTCCAACACCATCGATCAACCAGGTTATAATTAACTACTCCAAACTCCCTGTCTCATACAGTGACCAGACATGACGATTGTCTTGTCCTGATGTGGATAATTAAATGTCTTTGTGAATTGGTTTCTTGCAGTACTTTGATATTGCTCTTCTCAGTCACCCATGAGATTCCTAACATTCAACTGAGAAACCACCTCTGTGGCCTCTAGTTTCTTTCAGCTCTCTGTTTTCAGTGTCCATGATTTACAGATGGGAAGAATCTTCTTCTGATTTTTTTAGCTCCATTGGTGGAGCGCAAATAAGACAAGAGACTAAGCAAGATATTGTATCGAATTTTATTAGAAAACGCCGTTGGAACTACATCGGCCATGTACTCAGAATGGACAAGACAAGACTCCCCTACCAAGCCCTCATATGGTCACCAGTAGGGAAAAGAAAATGGGGAAGACCAAGAGAGACCCTGCGAAGAATCATCATCAGAGAAGGCTCATTCAATGGCAAAGTGAACATCCAGGATCTACAACAGGTGGCAGCAAACCGCCAGACATGGAGAGCCATGACTTCTGCCATATGCGCCGACTTAGGCTCAAGAGGAAAGACCAACTAACTAACTATTGGTGGCACTTGCTCTCAACAAACTTATGTCAAGCTGTTTGCAGATTTGTTCATAATTGACTGGATTCTGCAGCCAAAGTTTTCTAAAGGTTTAGGTACAGGCAGTATATAACATTCTAGCAATAATTTTGTAACTGCCTTGGTTAGTTGAAGCTATTTGCGTATCCTTTACAGGACGTCACAGCCAATCCCAGCATTTTTTAGCTGTTTCTGATTTCTTGGCAAGTTTACTTTCAGTAGTTTGCCATTGCTTATTGAATGACAAACACTCATATCACTGTATGAAAACCAACGCAAGGCAGTCTGCTTCCAAATAAGCCGCGCCTATGTTTCGAACACGATATGCACGATTGCAAATCACGTTTGTAACTCCTTTGCCACAGCAGTAGCCATAGACAGGGATAAATTACACAGGGTGATCAGCATCTCAAGGAATTCTGCCTTTCTTGGGATTATTCTGCATGCTATCTCTGTGATACTTTTTCCATCTGTTCTGATCATTGACCCCAGATAATTGAATTACTCTACTTATTTCAGTGTTGTCCCATTTACTACCACTCTTGGTTTGTTTCAAATGGCATTGGCATGCAATGAATAAGCTAATTAATATTGAAAAATGCCTAAGTTGACCAAAGCAGACAAATAGTTATAAGTAATACATCATGTATGTAATCATTAGAATGTTTTGATTTGACAGTAAACTGCCTATTCCATATTTACTTATAATAACTAAACTGTTGTAGTTTATAATCTGTGATTCTTTGAGAATCTTGCAGTAGTTCATTATTTCTTTACACATCAGAATGTTGTGATTTGACAGTAAACTGCCTATTCCATATTTACTTATAATAACTAAACTGTTGTAGTTTATAATCTGTGATTCTTTGAGAATCTTGCAGTAGTTCATTATTTCTTTACACATCAGAATGTTGTGATTTGACAGTAAACTGCCTATTCCATATTTACTTATAATAACTAAACTGTTGTAGTTTATAATCTGTGATTCATTGAGAATCTTGCAGTAGTTCATTATTTCTTTACACATCAGAATGTTGTGATTTGACAGTAAACTGTCTATTCCATATTTACTTATAATAACTAAACTGTTGTAGTTTATAATCTGTGATTCATTGAGAATCTTGCAGTAGTTCATTATTTCTTTACACATCAGAATGTTGTGATTTGACAGTAAACTGCCTATTCCATATTTACTTATAATAACTAAACTGTTGTAGTTTATAATCTGTGATTCTTTGAGAATCTTGCAGTAGTTCATTATTTCTTTACACATCAGAATGTTGTGATTTGACAGTAAACTGCCTATTCCATATTTACTTATAATAACTAAACTGTTGTAGTTTATAATCTGTGATTCTTTGAGAATCTTGCAGTAGTTCATTATTTCTTTACACATCAGAATGTTGTGATTTGACAGTAAACTGCCTATTCCATATTTACTTATAATAACTAAACTGTTGTAGTTTATAATCTGTGATTCTTTGAGAATCTTGCAGTAGTTCATTATTTCTTTACACATCAGAATGTTGTGATTTGACAGTAAACTGCCTATTCCATATTTGCTAATAATAACTAAACTGTTGTAGTTTATTATCTGTGATTCATTGAGAATCTTGCAGTAGTTCATTATTTCTTTACACATCAGAATGTTGTGATTTGACAGTAAACTGCCTATTCCATATTTGCTTATAATAACTAAACTGTTATAGTTTATTATCTGATTCATTGAAAATCTTGCAGTAGTTCATTATTTCTTTACACATCAGAATGTTGTGATTTGACAGTAAACTGCCTATTCCATATTTACTTATAATAACTAAACTGCTGTAGTTAATTATATGTGATGTTTTGAGAATCTCACATGTGACACAGTAATATTTTTGTGTATTTTTCACTGCTGTTCATGAGGGCATATGACTCAATACATTTAATATTTTAATCTATGTCATAATTCTTCCTGCATAGTTCTTTTACAATTTGTTATTTGTGATTCCTCCTTTCTTTTTTACAATACTGTAGAATTTAATGGGTGAAATTACTGTTGCCTGAATGATGAAGGATAAGCTTGTACTGCATTGGACAAGAGTGTCCTGCTACACTAGTCTTTCTCATGTATTGTTTCACAAGATCTTATGTGTTCTATAAGAAATAGTGGCAGAAAGAAAGTAGCTTTATCAGATTTGCACCAAAAAAAAACAAAAACATTATTATTATCATCTAAGAAGACGATTTTCAATTACTTATATATGATTATATGAACAAATTACTTATTCTACTGGCTTGTCATGAACTGTACATATAACACGCTTTATGTTGGCATTGAGAAATGGACATTATTTCAATGTGTCTTTAGGGTAAGCAAGTTTAGAAAGGCTGTAGTAGCACATGATTGTGCAAGACACCATCAGCTTTAACTTGCAACCTTTTCTAACAAAAACAAGTAACAACCCTTTTTTACCTCCCTTGAAGAGTATCAGGTACATTGTTCTAGCCCCACATTTGTGTACACCAATCAACACTCAATGGGTGATCTGGCCAGTTTCCTTCACTTGCCAGGATATTTTCTGGTACCAGTTTTAGACTAGGTCGACCTTGAATCCAGTTCAATGTAATAAATCCATCTCAATGTGGATTCGAACCCATGACCAACAGGCAAGTATCTAGCCTCTAGCTGCCACAGCTCCATATCCATGGTAGAGTCTAAGTAACAACTACACCACCACCACTGGTCCAAGTAAGTTAACTGTTGCCTGGACAGAATAGAAAGGCAGAAAGCCAGTGACAGAATCAACAATGTGGAAATCATGGAGAATGACAGAATCACCAGTGTGGAACTCATGGAGAATGACAGTCACCAGTGTGGAACTCATGGAGAATGACAGTCACCAGTGTGGAACTCGCAGAGAATGACAGAATCACCAGTGTGGAACTCATGGAGAATGACAGAATTACCAATGTGGAACTCATGGAGAATGACAGAATTACCAATGTGGAACTCATGGAGAATGACAGAATCAACAGTGTGGAACTCATGGAGAATGACAGAATTACCAATGTGGAACTCATGGAGAATGACAGAATTACCAATGTGGAACTCATGGAGAATGACAGTCACCAGTGTGGAACTCATGGAGAATGACAGTCACCAGTGTGGAACTCATGGAGAATGACAGAGTCACCAGTGTGGAACTCATGGAGAATGACAGAATCACCAATGTGGAACTCATGGAGAATGACAGTCACCAGTGTGGAACTCGCAGAGAATGACAGAATCACCAGTGTGGAACTCGCAGAGAATGACAGAATCACCAGTGTGGAACTCATGGAGAATGACAGAATTACCAATGTGGAACTCATGGAGAATGTCAGAATCAACAGTATGGAACTCATGGAGAATGGCAGAATTACCAATGTGGAACTCATGGAGAATGACAGAATTACCAATGTGGAACTCATGGAGAATGACAGTCACCAGTGTGGAACTCATGGAGAATGACAGAGTCACCAGTGTGGAACTCATGGAGAATGACAGTCACTAGTGTGGAACTCATGGAGAATGACAGAATCACCAGTGTGGAACTCATGGAGAATGACAGAATCAGCAGTGTGGAACTCATGGAGAATGACAGGATCACCAGTGTGGAACTCATGGAGAATGACAGAATCACCAGTGTGGAACTCATAGAGAATGACAGAATCACCAGTGTGGAACTCATAGAGAATGACAGAATCACCAGTGTGGAACTCATAGAGAATGACACAATCACCAGTGTGGAACTCATGGAGAATGACAGAATCACCAGTGTGGAACTCATGTAGAATGACACAATCACCAGTGTGGAACTCATGGAGAATGACACAATCACCAGTGTGGAACTCATGGAGAATGACACAATCACCAGTGTGGAACTAATGGAGAATGACAGAATCACCAGTGTGGAACTCATGGAGAATGACAGGATCACCAGTGTGGAACTCATGGAGAATGACAGAATCACCAGTGTGGAACTCATAGAGAATGACAGAATCACCAGTGTGGAACTCATAGAGAATGACAGAATCACAGAATCACCAGTGTGGAACTCTTAGAGAATGACACAATCACCAGTGTGGAACTCATGGAGAATGACAGAATCACCAGTGTGGAACTCATGGAGAATGACACAATCACCAGTGTGGAACTCATGGAGAATGACACAATCACCAGTGTGGAACTCATGAAGAATGACACAATCACCAGTGTGGAACTCATGGAGAATGACAGAATCACCAGTGTGGAACTCATGGAGAATGACACAATCACCAGTGTGGAACTCATGGAGAATGACACAATCACCAGTGTGGAACTCATGGAGAATGACACAATCACCAGTGTGGAACTCATGGAGAATGACACAATCACCAGTGTGGAACTAATGGAGAATGATAGAATCACAAGTGTGGAACTAATTGAGAGAATAAACACATTCCAGTGAATGAAAAGGTGCAGAAAAGACCCTGGCACTGGATAAAACGCACATGGAGAAAACCTCTTAAAAGCACCATTAAAACATGATTTGTAATTGTTTCCATAAATGTGTGGTCATGATAAAACAAGTCAATGTGGCAGATCTTTCATAGCTTGACTCCTCTCTCCTTCACACTGCAACTATTACACATGAATGTAAAATCTACATCAGTTACTTTGCTTATACGCGTGGGCAGTCATGGTTCGCCATCACACACGATCACCAGAGTTGTGGTTCATGACTGTTTTCTTGTCCCAACTATGCCCCGTGGTCAAGCCATCCAGGTATATCTCTCTTTGCCTTCCCCTTGCTCTTTTCCTTCAATTTTGCCTGTTGTCGCTAAGATTTTTAGTTTATTTCTCTTCATAATGTGCCAAAAAAGTTTGACTGCATACGTAGAATTTCTCTGGTCAATTTACGATTTTGCATGTGACTTTCCCTGCCAGGTGAAGTTTCTGTTATGGAACACCCATTTATACCATTTATCTGATATTCTATGAATTGACCAATCATGATGTTCTATCCATCTGCAAATAAGGTCGTCTGCCAATGCTTTCCTTCTTGGCAGTGACTAAACTGGTCTGTAACTGTCGCCAATGTTTCTATAAAGAGATCCTCTACCTACCGTTGCAAACTTGAAACTATAACCAACATATACAGACAAAATGTCCACTGAAGTCCAACATGGAAAAGAAATATAGGGAGACTTAAAAGTGCATAGGTGCTGCTCAGATGCTTGCCAGATGGCCCGGTGGTTATTTGTTCGAATCTCCTTTAATGCAGGTTTGTTAAATATTCACGTGGGCTCCCAGGTAGACCCAGCTTAACATCTGTACCAGGAAATGTTCTGGGATGTAACGGCAGCTGACATGATATTGACCACTTCACCCAAAGAGTACCGATTTTTTTTTTTGCATATCCCTTACAGGACATTGCAATCAACATCGGCACTTTTCAGCTGCTGTTGATGTACTAGGCGAGATTACGCTCAGTAGTTTGCCATTGCTTTCTGAGCAACCGGCTCACATACCACGTAAGTTACCATTGTGGCGAGAACCGCTACCGATTCTCGCGCAGGTTATGCTACTCACGAGAATATACGGGATTACAGAGAAAGACACTAACACCTAGGCCAGGGAGACCAGCAGAGTACTGATTGGTTTATACAAATATGGGACTAACACCATACTGTAACTGTAATGATGTGTACACGTGTGTACAAATGCATATGCATGTATGTACAATGTCAATTAATGCATTAATCAATAGTACATATGTGCATAGGAAAGTGTGTGTGTGATATATGTATATGTGTGTGAGAAAGAGTGATAAACAGACACAGATAAAGAGTGCGTGTGTGTATATATATATATATATACTCTCATCAACACACATCACTGTAGCATACACGTATTTATTCCATTTCTTAACTCATTTACACCAGTTGTAAAACAAGGTTATATGTATTTCCACTAGTTATGCCCCCTATTCTGTGTGAGTTTATTTCCCCTTGCACTACCAGTAGTGATCTCACACAACAGGATTGCCACATTTGATCAATCTCAGATCTCAAGCTGTGATATGAGCAACAGGCAGACTGTGTTCATATATGTTTCTGTGGTTAATCTGACAACAGTTTGTGATAATATTGTCTTCCCAACCTCCCATATCTAGCATAATGTTAGTTGTTAATATTTTGTTGTGTGTATAGAGTGGACTCACTGTACATGAAGTTGTCATGAAATCTGTTTTTGTATGTTCGTACATTCCAAATAAACATTTTCAACATATTTGTTTTTGTTATTTCTCTGAACTTGTTTTGTTTTTAAAATATAAATTCAGATATATCTTCTCCTAGTCTATTTTTCATCAACAGATCACACACAATGACCATACTAGTTGGTGATCACATACAATGACCTTACTAGTCGGTGACGGCGCAGTGTTTGAAAATATTACCGGTCCGAGTTTTGTATTCATCCTCTGTAAAGTTCATGCAACATAACAGGTAAATACAAAACTTGATCCGGCAATATTTTAAAACACTGCACCGTCATTAAAAATACACTCTGTATTAGTTGTAGCAGAGACACAGTGGAGGAAACTGCTGGATAGTTTCAGACTGTGGCATGCCGGGATATCATCAATAGAACGGATCCAGAATATCAGAGACCCAGATGTGTGGAAAACATTAACTTTACGTCATTTGACAGGGTACATCACAGAAGCATGTTTAATTTTTTTTTTTTTTTTGCGGCCAACCATTGAGCGCAGGTTAACTTGTAGTTGAAGTAAGTACATGACCTATTTCGCGCAACGAGGAGGGGTTTGAGTTTGTGGTGCTAGCTTCATAATTTCAGATTAATAGAGTAATAGGCATTCGATTGATATTACGGTCAATATCGTGCCGTCCTCCTTTACTTTCCAGAAACATGTCCTGGTACTAATTTTAGGCTGCATCGACCTGGGGACCTGGCCAGTAAGGGGAGGAGAGGGGGAATCTCGCCTTGAAGGGATTCGAGTCAAACGAGCTGTCCTCCACGTTACTCCGGCTCCCTGTTGTAGCAGATCCATTTTAACATGACATCATTCCTTTTGACATTTGATATGCATTTTATTTGCTTGCACTTTCGACTGCTCCAGACTTTCTGGATCTTTGTTTCTTAGATAACTGCGTTGACTCCCCACACCCATCAATAAATAATTAAAGGATAAGAGTCTAACGAAATTTGGTAACTCATTGTCTCGACAGAAAATACGATATTAAAACAGTGACGTTTGTTATTCTTATTGTCATTATGGGGTGGCGAGTAGGGGGAATTCTTACAGGTAAGTAAGGTTCCCTCTGTTAGCCTACCCTCTTGGGGATTGTGCTGTGCCCGTTAGTTCCCCCTCCCCCTCCCCAAACAGGGTAAAAGTTAAAGCATGCAAACACCTGGTCAAATGCATTTGAGAGAAGGTAGTTGTTGGTTACAGTCTCCAAGTTTGGACGATAGATAGAGGATCACATACAATGGCTACAGTCACCGACAAGTATGGTCATTGCCAAGACGGAAAGCACTTGCAGGATACCTACTTTAACAGAGAAATGTAGTAGTTAAGGAAAGTGTGGACAAAGACTGTTATGGGGGGAAAGTTGTACATATGACAAGTCACTGGATGATGGTGATGTGTCACTAACTCTGTTGATGGATGCAAAGGTAATGATTTGCCAGGGTCGGGTCTCTTTACCTCCACATGAGGATTTTGGATCTGCTGTGGCCAAGTCTGCCGACACCGCAAGTGTCAATAAAGTTGTCTCGGCGATGATATAGAATAAAAACGCAATTTTAACGCTCTTCTCTTGCAGAGCTTACAAGTACTTGACTGCCAGACTGATTCTAAGTCATCATTTCCCAATGTTCTTGCAGTCCCTCAAGAGACAAACTTCACAACAAGAAAGCACAAATATGAATGCTCGGAGTGAAGAATAGTAGACACAACACCAGAATAATAACAAATTTATGCTTGTACAAAGATATCATCATCATCATCATCATCAAGTGTCATACCGGCTGGCGCAGGTGTTCATGACTCTCCACAGATCTCGGATATAGGAAATATAAATAATGTCTATCTATAGTGGCTTCGGCTCGTTAGATGCCAGTTGTAAATTGTTCTTCAACGTTCTTTATCAACTCGTGTAGGCTGCAGTGTAAGATTTTGGGTGAACGAGCACGTCATCTAACATCCAATTATCTTAATATGGATGATAAAATCCGTGAATATGTTAGCAGGTCAATTCGTTTTATTTTGATGTCAACAGAAGATTAACATCCACTGTGAAGTGCTAAAGTTGAAGCCGAGAAACCTAGAATTTCGACCTTATTTATTATCTGTGAGACTCTGGGCTCTCGGCGCTTTCAATAATAAGCCAGTTGTGGGAAAATCAATGTGGAACCGGAAATGAGGTTGCAGTGCCTGATCTGATCTCAAGGTTAGGAAAGTTGCATAATGCCCAATAGACTTACACACTCCGTTAGTGGCCGGTTAGTTGTGAATGTTGAATGTCGAGGAAATATTTCTTTCTTTTCTTTATTTCTCTCTTAAGTAACATGGCATACTGTGCACATTTATTAAGGTGTTGGATTTTTCTTAGTGCTTAGAAGCCACAAGCCATTTATAAGATCACCCAGCTCCTCTCAAAACTACGAGAACCTACTTCAGATGGATCCGATTTTTTTTTTTATTTTTTTTTTTTTGAAGGGGGGGGGGGGGGGGAGTATTTAGAAAGAGAACTACAATTTACGAATTGTTTTTCTCATTAATACTTCCGCTGATCTTTATTGAATAGTATTCCCACACCCCTTTTCACACTAGTGTTTTCACAACCTTTTTTTTCCATTAGTATTTTCACATCTCTTTTCTCACTTGGATTTTCACATCTCTTTTCTTACTCGTAGTTTCGTATTTATTTTCTCGCTAGTGTTTTTTTTTTTTTTTTCATAGCTCTTGTAGAATGACTGATAGACCGTTGATTTTATTTTTGATTAAAATAATTATAGAAATGTGTTTTCTTGAGCTTATTTTAGTTGCATATCCAACACCAGCATTTTTTTTTCTGTTTGTGATTTGTTGACAAATTTACTTTCAGTACTTTGCTATTGATCTCTGATTGACCGATACTCATATCATTGTATGAAAACCAGCGCAAGGTTGTCTGATTCCAAATTGCCCTTTTCTTCCGCTTTCCCATTATCCCGCATTGGGACACGTCCCTCAACCAATTAATTTCATGCCGTCCTATCTTTTGCTATCTCATGTAGCTATGTCCATGTTTTCCCCATACTATTCATCTGTGTCTCATATTCTGTTATCCGTGTATTTTAAGTGTTCCTCTTGATTTTCAATGTGTGCTCCAGCCACCGTCAGCTTCTTTTCATCGCCTCTTGATTCAATGCTATTTGTTTAGTTTTCTCCTTGAGCTTCGTGTTGGTCGTTCTGTCCAACAATTTTAGCCCCTTATATTCTGGCTGTCCGAGCTCTCGATATGCACAAAAGAGAGAGAAATACTCCTAGCAAACATTCAAGGAAGAAAATAATTAAACATAAAGTTAACATATAAAAATTATAATACTTTCAAAGGAAATCTCAATATTTACGTAGGTTGTTGAAATATGATGGATAGCGAAGGAATGGAAAATTAAGTGAATTCTGTTTTGTTCGTTCCACCACCTATGAGAAAGTAAGATTTACCTCTGTGTGCTAAAGTGACATGCAACATGCAAGTTTAGTGAGCTTTCCAACTGTACATCTCCACAAGAGGTATTGTTAGGGTAATTATCAACAGTTCATTAAGTATGTAATGAAATGCATATGTTTAACTGTAGCACAGCTGCACGATCAATGAATAAACAAAACCGGAAAGTGGAATAGGCCAGCCTTACAGGAACACAATCACATGTGACAGAATTGATTTCACGGCTAGAAAGTCTTCGTCTATACACTAACATAAACGATACAAAACGAAAGTGATATAAACAGCATGTTAAAACGATAGATTGTATTTGTTTTGGTTGTTTTTTCCCTTGTTTTTTGGTTTTTGTTTGTTTGTTTGTTTGTTTGTTTTTTAAAATATAAATTTGATTATTGCTCGCTGGACTTTAGGCAGCCTAGTGTGCCTTCCCAGTCGAGAAGATCTGATCATTTGGGGCCACATCGATTGACGGATGCAATGAAGGCGATCGGGCACATTTTGAGCTATAGCCTACGATGGGTGACGTTGTGATATTCTAGTGTGATAATTTGGTCGCGTCTATCGTGTGCCACGTGGTCTAGTGGTTACACACCCGCCTCAGACACAGGTGATCCGGGTTTGATCCCAGGTCCAGTCAAGGATATGCACTACTGACGAGCTCAGAGTAGAGCATAACTCGAGTCTAGAGCTTCCATAATGACGTGGACAAGGCCTTAGGTTTGTACCGGAATACGATCAGCGTTGCCAGTAGTGGGTTGTGCTCAGTAGTTAAATATAGTTTATGTCGTATAACTGAGGTCCTGGGGTGGTATGTTTCCATGGGCATACACGGGGTCTCCGTGGCGAGGTTGTTGGCGGCCTGTCTTGCTCTCGGAAGGTTGTGGGTTCTATTCTGTACTCATTCGATTCACATGCCCTTCAGTTCACATGCCCTTCGGTTCACATGCCCTTCGGTTCACATGCCCTTCGGTTCACATGCCCTTCTGTTCACGAGTGCAATTTTCTCCGAGACTCCGTTGCTGGAGCTACAGAGTACAGTGGTCGTGCTTTGTGCCACTATTTCGGCAGATCGTCATGCTGAAAGAGACCGAACCATATGAAATAAAATCCGATGCAATGAGTTCGATCTTCTCGCCGGTAAACCATGTAATCTCAAATCTAACTGAATTCTCAAGCGGACAAAGTCAAACTCATACTGGACTTTGCGATCACATTGAAAACTGTAAAAAAAAATATCTACGTTTCTGATATTATCCTTTCTCGTATTCAGTCTCTTATACTCACAAAAGATAAGGGATGTATCAGAATACACATTATGCAAACGGGGAATTCAAAGATGTAGACACAAACGGGTTCCAATACTACGCCTCCAGATGACGCAGTCGTCAATCAGTAGCCCTACGTAAATGTGTGTTGATACGTTGATGACAACAGTGATTCCCCAAAGATATTTATTTTATTTTCCCCATCGTTAATGAGTCGCGTACTAGTTGTCTATGATATATCTTATTAATGGGGTAAAAGAGCAGTCTGCGTGGGCGAAATTATAAAAGCGCTTTCTCTTAAACTTCCGGTGCGTTGGCGAAGAGAGGGTTGTTCAATCTCTACACCCGCATTAAGTTGGCCGTAAACATTCACTTCTCGTTGTGAAAGCAATGGCAAACTAATGGACGTAAAATTGCCTTGAAAATCAGAATGGGGTTGATTGCAACGTTCTGCAAAGAATATTTAACACTTATGTTTTTTATGAACGCGGTTTGTGAGCCCGTATACCCAGGTTCGAAACACAGTGGTGCTGGTTTTTTCGAAAAAGGTATAGGAGCCGGTCAGTAGTAGGTTAGCGGGTATCTGATTATTATTTCAGGATTGACCTCTAAGGATTGACCCCAATCCTTTTCGGTCTCGGAGCTGGGGTGTGTTGGGTAGGGTAGGGTAGGGTAGGGTATTTAGGTCATATGTAAGGGTCGATAATTCTAATAAAAGACGTGTTTTTCTAAGGGCAGATAACTGAGTGTGTGTGTATAATATTTTAACTAATTTTTAAAAAATTAAATTAAATTAAAAGACAATCATAGGCGCGCGGGGCGGGCGAGCGAGCGCAGGAACGAGCGCCGGGCGGGCGCGGGCGGCGGTCGAATCCAGTAAGACAGAGTCTTGTATTAGCCACTTGGCCAGTCATTGGCGACTGCCCACTAGTCCGATCATCGGTGTAACGAGTAGCGGGGTATCTACTGGTGCTAACAACGGACAACCGACTGAGTCCTTAAAATGTCAAAACTTACAAAAACACACAGAGATGTACATGCACAAGCTGGGACAAAAATCAATACTGATTCTCCTAACAACTAAGCCAGTGGCTTATCGTCGTCGTAATGAACTAGGTGGGATATTAATGTTATTGATATATCCGCGGTTGCAAATAGTTCGCAATATTAATAAAGGACCTCATAAATAGCGATAGAAGATTAAGAGCTTAACACCTATTGTGAGGCATCCAACAAAAATCAATAGCACTACTTTCGTTTTTTCTCATAATTGCTGGCAGGAGCTTATAGGATTAATCATCATTGCAGTGCGCGCAGTAATACATGGTGACAGCTGGTGTAGGCCACATCAGCACAACCCGCTATAAATACTGGGAATAAACGCTATAGAAACCACATTCGCCCAGGCCGCTGAAGAAGATACATTGGAGGAAGACCAGACTTGGACCATTGTTGCACTAAGTGAGTATATTGTCTTGTTGGTAAAACATACACTCGTATGTGCGCCTGTGTGTCTGGGTGTCTGTCTGTATGTATGTCTATATTCTCTGTGTGTGTGTGTGTGTGTGTGTCTGTCTGTCTGTATGTAGGTGTGGCTATGTGTATGCGAGTGTGTATGTATACATGTATATATGTGTGTCTAAATGTCTGTGTGTGAGTATGTATGTACGTATGTATATATGTCTGTGTGTATATATGTCTGTATGTATATACGGACGCATGAATGTATGTGTGTATATGAGTGCGTATGTATACATGTATATATGTGTGTATATATGTCTTTGCGCCTGTATATATGTGTGTATGTGAGTGTGTATGTATATATGTGTGTATATATGTCTGTGTGTGAATCTGTATGGGTGTGTATGTATATATGTCTGTATGTATATACGTACACGTATATGTATGTGTGTATGTATATATGTGTGTCTATATGTCTGGTGTACTTATGTGTGCGCCCTTCGTGGTAAGGTTTGTTGGTAATGTATTGTGTCTTGTTTCCACAGAACACCTTGTATCTATCATAGCAAAGGGTCACCACCAGTGAGTCGAGCTCGCCGACAACCAACGCCGCCTTGTATCAAACATAGCAAAGGGTCACCACCAGCGACTCGATCTTGGGTAGCGACTCGATCTTGTCAACAAGCAGCATTGCCTTGTGTCTGACCAAGCGAAGGTTCATCACCCGTGAATTGGTACTACAAGCAGGTATGTATGTATATGTATATCTGTATACATGTATGTATATGTATATGTGTGAATACTGGTAACATTGCTAGCTGAAACCAATTGTAATAGTTCATGTACTACTCCAGTGATATGAAGACACCACTAGAACAAATCTCTCTCTCTCTCTCTCTCTCTCTCTCTCTCTCTCTCTCTCTCTCTCTCTCTCTCTCTCTCTCTCTCTGTGTGTGTGTCTTATGAACACTTACGTTTTTAATTTTTTTTTTTTATTTTTGGTGTTCGTTCTGTACTAATGGATGTTTGTCTTTTTTATTTTATGTTACTCAAGATGGCATGGTAACTTCAATCAATCATATCTTGTGGTCTTTCATATTCAGTGTTAACAAATCATGCTCCGGCCTTGTGAATTCTTCAAATGTAATGTCTAGACCAAGTGTCAAACTATATTGATTGTGTCTTGTTAAAGTTAGAAAAAAAATATGTTCTTAACTTCACATTGTCTATACAGATTAACTTTATATATGGCTGTGTCACTGTCTGCCTAATGGCAACTTAAAAAAATATTATATTACACACATGCATGATATCGGTTGTTAGCTCAATGGAAAATATGAAAATTAAAAATTATTGGTGGAAACTAAAAATTTTTGTGATTGATACTTTCACAGGTGTACGTGGTCAACCTGGTAGAATACAAAGAACCAGTATCCTTGTACGCAAGCAGCCACTATAATAAAAACCGAAGGTGATTAAATATAAAGAAAAGTGTATCAACTTGCTACTAGCAGCCGACTAACAGTAATTAGCATTATTATCAACCGAAAGCATGGCCACTAACCAGAAAAATATCCATCTGTGTCCTACTTGTAACAAAGATTTCACGGAACGCCATAATCTTACACGTCACTTTCGAACAGTCCACAAAACCGAAACTCACACATGCCACATCTGCGGTCACTTATACAACAGAAAAGACAACCTTCAACACCATTTAAGAGCACACCACCAGATACCCACAACATCAACTACACCCGCATCATTACACATGGACACTACACCTCCAACACATATGGACAATATACCTTCAACATCAAACACGGATACAGTTTCATCGAGAGAAAAAAGAAAAGCACCGCACAGACCACAACCACCTAAACTACAGAAAACACAATAACACCACCGTGGTAGCAGAGGAGTAGCCGAAGCCGCCCGTTAGAGATAGATGCAGAGAGTAGAGATAGATGAGGAGCTAACGGACTGTTAGACAAACTCCACACCATCGATCGATATAATGTCCAACAGACATATAGAGCAACTCTGAAGAAAATCAAGGTTCTCCCAGTAGCAGTATCAAACCACAGCCACAAGATCAACAAACCTATATCGACTACAATTTTTTTCACGACCCGAACCCTCAACACACCCAATAGACTGGATCGATGCGAGACATTAACACCAGTGTTTTCTTAGTAGTCAGACATGCCGCTTTATTAAGATCAAATTAAATATAGCCACATCACATGATACTCAGCACATAAGGAGCCGAATGTGAAATGAACTTAGATTTTTCCATTCATCGTCAAATAATGCCTGTGCACACCTCGACGTACCCGTTTTAGAGTAAACATCTGATGACAAGACTTTGATGATCTATAACCAGATGTTCAGGAAAGCGATATGTTCAATTTACGCCCTACACAACCAGACCGACTTACGTATTTGGTAGAGACAATCCCCGCGACTAGTTTCTACATATACCACTCAATTGAGCACCCCAAAGGGTTGTTGTCTAACGGGCTTACCGGCCAACATAAGGACACAACTACGGTATAATATTTACAATACGGGACTCAAACAAAAAAGGCATACACTGACAATTTGTGTCTCTTAGTCGATGTCTGGCGGTATTTAAAGGAAAACCCGGTGTCAATATTAGAAAACCTACCATTCGCATAGCTAACAAATGGCAGGAAATAATCAGAAACTAGTGTCGTTGAAAAACTTCCCAGGGTTAGGCTTATCGACATGCCAGTATAGAAATGTGTTTTAAGTAAATGTACTAGATCACACATAACTAGGTGACGTGACCAGAAATGTAAGCGTTCACATATACTAGATCACACATAACTAGGTGACGTGACCAGAAATGTAAGCGTTCACATATACTAGATCACACATAACTAGGTGACGTGACCAGAAATGTAAGCGTTCACATATACTAGATCACACATAACTAGGTGACGTGACCAGAAATGTAAGCGTTCACATATACTAGATCACACATAACTAGGTGACGTGAGCAGAAATGTAAGCGTTCACATATACTAGATCACACATAACTAGGTGACGTGACCAGAAATGTAAGCGTTCACATATACTAGATCACACATAACTAGGTGACGTGACCAGAAATGTAAGCGTTCACATATACTAGATCAACATAACTAGGTGACGTGACCAGAAATGTAAGCGTTCACATATACTAGACCAACATAACTAGTTTATCGTGACCAGAAATGTAAGCGTTCACATATACTAGATCACACATAACTAGGTGACGTGACCAGAAAGGTTAGCGTTCACATATACTAGATCACACATAACTAGGTGACGTGACCAGAAATGTTAAGCGTTCACATATACTAGATCAACATAACTAGTTGACGTGAGCAGAAATGTAAGCGTTCACATATACTAGATCACACATAACTAGTTGACGTGACCAGAAATGTTAGCGTTCACATATACTAGACCAACATAACTAGTTGACGTGACCAGAAATGTAAGCGTTCACATATACTAGATCACACATAACTAGGTGACGTGACCAGAAATGTAAGCGTTCACATATTCTAGATCACACATAACTAGTTGACGTGAGCAGAAATGTAAGCGTTCACATATACTAGATCACACATAACTAGTTGACGTGACCAGAAATGTAAGCGTTCACATATACTAGATCACACATAATTAGGTGACATGACCAGAAATATAAGCGTTCACATATACTAGACCAACATAACTAGGTGACATGACCAGAAATGTAAGCGTTCACATATACTAGACCAACATAACTAGGTGACGTGACCAGAAATGTAAGCGTTCACATATACTAGACCAACATAACTAGGTGACGTGACCAGAAATGTCAGCGTTCACATATACTAGACCAACATAACTAGGTGACATGACCAGAAATGTAAGCGTTCACATATACTAGACCAACATAACTAGGTGACGTGACCAGAAATGTAAGCGTTCACATATACTAGACCAACATAACTAGGTGACATGACCAGAAATGTAAGCGTTCACATATACTAGACCAACATAACTAGGTGACGTGACCAGAAATGTAAGCGTTCACATATACTAGACCAACATAACTAGGTGACGTGAGCAGAAATATAAGCGTTCACATATACTAGATCACACATAACTAGGTGACGTGACCAGAAATGTAAGCGTTCACATATACTAGACCAACATAACTAGGTGACGTAACCAGAAATGTAAGCGTTCACATATACTAGACCAACATAACTAGGTGACGTGAGCAGAAATGTAAGCGTTCACATATACTAGATCACACATAACTAGGTGACGTGACCAGAAATGTAAGCGTTCACATATACTAGATCACACATAACTAGGTGACGTGACCAGAAATGTAAGCGTTCACATATACTAGACCAACATAACTAGGTGACAGTGACCAGAAATGTAAGCGTTCACATATACTAGACCAACATAACTAGGTGACATGACCAGCTCCCATCATCGTCGCCATTTTATTGAAACCAACGCTGGTTGTGCCCGCTGTTCATACAGTATGAAGGTGGCTGGCTGTCTTCATGCTTGATTGCTTATTAGGAAAATGTCAGGGACTCTTTCACACCACTAGAGGGGATACTGGGTAGGTCAGGATAGCCCCCCCCCCCCTATGTTTATGGACCAACCGACACTGGATGGCTGATGTGGTCTGTGTCATGTCGCCTTAGCTTCCCGGGACATGTCCTGGTGCACATTTTAGGCTGGGAAACCTGGCATCTGATCTCACAGTTGAATATAACAAACTGATGGGGGAGTAACATATAGTTAATTAGTTGCAGGTCCTTTACAATCGATCTCATTCAACCCTGGCTTTTTTTTTTTTTAATGTTTGTGCTTTATAAAAAACTTTTTAAGTTCGGCAGTTTGCCATTAATTTCGGTACACCGACTCTCGTGCATTCTAAATCTTCGCAAGGCGACCTGTTTCGAAATGGTCAGCAGCTGATTTCAGACTTTCCACACGGCATTCCGGGAAATTGTGACACGCGTTCACTGTCCTTAAGCCATAGCGCGGGGTTATTTCAGCGTGTCCGTGGGACTTGATGCGCTTGGATTTATACTGCCGGTATGCTGGCGATGAAATGCGAGGTTAATTCCCTCGGTCAGTTGGACTTCAACCTTCACTTCTCGTTAAGAAGGCAATGGCAAACTACTGAACGTAAATTCGCCTAAGAAATCAACCTTGGATTGAGGCTGATCGCAACGTCCTGTGCCATCTGTAGGTGTCTAGCCAATGGTTCTCTTACAGCAGGTTGAACGAGGTGGAATGTTTCTTTTTTATAGATCGGATTGGATAGAATCATATTATTGTTGGCAGAAAGCTGTAGACGTTTGGGCTTTTTTTTTCATGAAAAGTGCGAGTCTGTTTATTTGTTGTTTCTCTATAAATCCACGCAGAGTGTGACACCTATGAAATTTCTAGTTATCATTTCTAGTTATCTTTTCTAATTCTACCGCAGCCTACTGAAGCTGTCAGCTGTTCTCAGTCATTTCATTTAAGATGTAATGAGTTTCCTCTCTTGCTATTTCATCCAAGTTTTCAGAAAATGAAAAGTATTGTATGCAATAAATCACTATCATGGAAGGTCAGAAAAACACTGCTGAATGTTATATAGAACCTGTATTGCCGTCTGGCAATGATTCATTTAGCGTGAAAGCACAAATCAGATAGATGGAAAGGTCGAGGCCGCCCTACTCAGACAGTGAATTGAATCGCTGCTGAGGTCAATTGTACGTAGAAGTCGCCTTAACTTTGTTCCGGGACATGCGGGAGTTGAGGGAAATGAACGAGCTGATAAACTTGCTTGATTTGCATTCTCTGCAGATGGCCAGCCCATTGATCGTGCCGATGTTATTTACGCACTTAGAGAAATGTCAAGAGAGGAGGACTTTGACGCCAGCGAATGTAATTCGTTCTCCAGAATGAGACACTTTTTTTTCCGCGTTTCCATCCTGTTTCAAGATATTACGGTCAACATCAGCATCTTTCAGCTGTATGTTGATTCCTAGGCTAGATTACGCTCATCAGCACGCCACGACTTTCTGAGCGACCGGCTACATACTCTCATAAGTCACTGGCGCGACTCGAACCGCTTCCAATTCTCGTGCGCTCACGTCAACCCGAGAGTATTCGGGGTTACGGAGAAAGCTGCTAACACCTCGACCACGGAGCCGGCAGAATGAGACACTTGGAAGTTAGAATTGGCAATGTCAGACCGATATGCATATCTGGAGAATGAGGGATCTCGTTAATTAACACGGAACTGGAACCATTACCCACATGACTTTGGTAATATGAAATGGCGATGGGGTGGGGTGAGGGGTGAGGATCTGAGCACTTATGGACTTGTCCGGAGTGCCAGGATGATACCCCAACATATAACTAACTAACTAACTAACTAACTAACTAACTAACTAACTAACTAACTAACTAACTAACTAACTGACTGACTGACTGACCGACCGACCGACCGACCATCCGAACGACCGACCGACCGACCGACCGACCGACTGACTGACTGACTGACTGACTGACTGACTGACTACCTACCTACCTACCTAACTAACTAACTAACTAACTAACTAACTAACTATACACCGTACCTAGCAACTAACTAACTAACTAGCTATACACCGTACCTAGCAAGCTAATGTTGACTGGATCCTTGAATCCTTGCTTGACAAAACACATGATATTGATGATGTTGGTGACGATGCCGAAGATGTCTATGAGTTGACACACAACAGCACAGACCACCCACTGAGTAACCAGTCGAACTCCGTCACTGACATCTAACATTGCCAGGTGTCAATATAAATGCAAAGTTCCAACTGGAAAAATAACATTTAGCGAGTTAGCCTTCTTAATATTTTAACATATAAAGTCTTTAACAGAACACATAACTCATTCCTGTTTGGAGTAGATAGTTGTGTAGTATGTGAACTAGTGAAGTCAACTCATAAGTTCTGTTAAGGAGTAGACATACCAGGTTTCTTCTGATTATTACTTCATTTCTTTGCTGTCTAAGAGTTTCATCTAATACCTGAGCATCCATTACTCTATATTCTAGCAATATCTATAAGTACCCAGTGCCATATCCTGTCAAATCTATAGTGTTATCAAGCTGAGGATCACTTAAGTTTGCCTGTTCGATTATCACTTCCCGATATACATTGATGAATACTGTTTGACAACCAATAATGGTGCTATTGTGTGAAACTACGAAAGCTTTTGGTTACTTTTGTGGATCATGTATGTAGCGATTCCTACAATAATTAATCCGAACCAACATAATTACATAAGTAAATAAAGGAAGAGCAGGAACCTTTTACACACTTTAAGGCGTATGAGGAACAATAGTACAAGACTAATTTTATGGACACACTTGCGCTGGGAGGGTTACGCGTGAATTGTTCAAGAAATAATGATAAGCTACTAATGGTCTAATCTGTGATTTTTCATGCCATCTGACTTCAGTAGCTCTGGTCTTGCTTTTGTTTAAATATGTTTAACTTTCCTTTTTATTTAAAAAAATGGTTTCTGTCGTTATTCACGGTTTATTTTTCCGATCCCTTTTCGCTAGGTATTCAATGAAGGATTCATTCCATACGTTTTAATGTGTTGGCAGCAGTCTTCTGTACTCACCTAGTTTACTCAATGTTGAAGTAACAGATACTTTTTAGAGACTGACCATACATTGTTCCTTATCTATTGATATTATTTATATCATCTGTTTCAACTTTATTTTATTTATCAGCAGGTGGTGAGAGGAATCTATATCTACACCCCTGAACAACTGTAAATCATGTAGTTGAAGTTAGTTGCATATCTTTTACAGGACGTTGCACTCAACTCAACTGACACTCATACCTTTGTATGGGAAAACAACGCAAGGCGGTCTGGTTCCAAATCACCCGCAAGGGAGGATAACTTGAGACTGCACTTGAGTTCTCTGCCTTTGCCTACATCGTGTCCTTATGAGGAATGGACATGACCGGGACCAGTCCCGGTGAGGACAACAAAATAAACAACTAGCACTTAGGGCTAACAGAGAAAGAAACCAACAAAGGAAAGACTGCGGAACCTAGTATGTCCGACTAGAGACCGGTCTTCAGCACGACCAACATAAAACAATAAGGAATTTACCAGGCAGCACAAAAACCAACCTTATCCGACAACCAGATCGGAACCAATAAAACCAGTTCGAATCAAGACTAACAGTCCACACAACCACGGATCTCAACTCTAACCAACGCTGAGGAGGCAGATCAAACAAGACCGATTTGGGGATTTTTGTTTTCAAAATGATAGATAGATCCAATCACACACTGATTCTATGTTCCCAAACTGGTGAATAATTCTTCAGTTTTAATGGTACCCCAAGTTAGTGTTTTTTCCTTAGATACTTAAAGACAAGTGTTATTCGATTCTGTCTTGTTATCAGTCGTCAACATTATCAAATGACCAATAATCTTTGATTGTCTATGGTAATGAGAAGTTTTTTCCCCTTCTATTATGCCCCCTTAACGAATGTGTCTGATTATTTTGTTAGTGATGACATTGATGGATATACACTGTGTGAATTGTTTTTATATCTTTTTCTCTTATTTACTTATTTAGAGCATCAGCATCTGTTACCTTAAAATATTTTCAGGCATATTATGATTTCATACACGCTTTATGTAAGAACGTGTTAAAAGCCATATATAGGATACAATGGATACAAATTTGACAAAGCTTCCTCGCCCTAAGTACTTGCCTCGCCACCATTAGAGATTAACACATTTGGTAAGTAACCTCGTTCATTCTTATTGTACATGGAATCAATTAATATTCTCAATATATTCATGCATAGTCCTTCAGATCCTCTTAGAGATGATCCTCAGCGTTATCACAGGCTAATGTTTACTTAGGATTTACAAGCAAAGTTTAATTGAGCTGAATCGTGTAGGAGTAATTGTTGGGAGACAAAGACCAAATCTGATCAGACTTACAAAACATAAAGTAGCAACCTATTTAAGTTCATTACAGAAAAATATGCATATTCATCAACACTGTATTGTTAGCTTAATGTTAGCTTGTTTCTTGTTTTCTGACGATAATATTATTAATTATTATCTATTATATGTATTTATTTATTTGCAAGGATCTCGGGGAGACATTGTGGGTTACAGCAACCACGATGTCTGCCAGTCTTACCTGTATTGATTGACGTGGTGCGGTCTTTTTCATTCTTCTAACCGTTTATTATGAATAGAAACTATGACATTTAAATGGAATCCTTTATCAGGATGACAAAAACAAATGCGCGCCTTCACTCTATCATTATATACCGAGATGAATATGACAGGTCTATGTCATAACACAATGTAATAGTAGTTTATGTTGATGTGAACGATATATTATCGGATGTGACAATTTAAGACATACGTTTTTATATCTACGTAATTAATGTAATGTAAAATGCAACATATAGCTGCAAATGTTACTAATTATATGTCTAGTTCTGTGTAACTGATGAATATAGCAAGAAGTAAACATATCTACCGGGGCCACTCACCACAGAATACTGGTATTTACTATTACTGAAGATAAAGTTATGGTACAATTAATAGCTGGTCATAACATACTATAAATACGAAGAGCATTCTGCAAAACAAGTGCTAGAGTTTCTAAGTGGCAGAGTGTGATAGTGTACATATTGTGGATATTATACATTATATGGGACTAGAGTTTTGGGTTTGGTTTGCAAAGGGACATTTCTATGGCATTATGATATCACTTTAGGTGTTTCAGTCTCCTCTTATAAAAGACACATGGAGAGACTCGGAACACTGCACGAAATCTATACCACAGGCGAAGATCTAAATATGTATAGAAAAGCATAGGAATTCTATAGCGTGCATATTATGCACACGGGACCACCGATGTCATACATATCTGTGACTTCTGATCGTGTTCTGGTAAAGCTCACTGTCTACTTCTTGTTTTTTGGTGATTCAGTCATTCTCAGAAGACCCGACCTTCGACCCATTGACCCAAAATCAGGAGGGTGTTCCATCCTTGCTTTATTTTTGTGAGCAAGCAGCCAGTCAGCACCGATCTGGCTGCTTTACCAAGAGCGGACGCAGTAACTTCTGATCCACTTCGTGTATGGAGAAGAATACGCATTAGTAGAAGAGAGGGCACATTGTGATGCACGTGATTTTAACATAATGAAACGGATACATTTTTTTTAACGAGTTTTAATTGGAGAACTGGAGATTTCCAGAGTAACCTTTATACTTTCATTGAAGAGACACCAGAAAAGAGAAAAATGAGAAGCTTCGGGCTTTCAAATGACGACAGATCACATTTGACGGAACAAGGTTAATGTTAGTTGCATGTCATTTTATAGGACGTGGTAATCAATCACCGCCAGAAGGCAATGGCTTGAATCTGTAAGGAGGTCAGAACTGACCAATATCTGTTTCATTTTCATTCCAGGGCACGCGAGTATAAGAGGAAACGGACGAGCAGATTGGCTTGCCGGTTTGGCTGCTGTAGGTGCACATGAGCAACGGATCAGGCTGGCGTCCTGAAATCCCCCAGGGAGTCAGGAAGAGTGTATGAATCAAGGGATTGGTATGATTCTGCAACTGTGGCCGGTCTGCAAGAACATCAAGTCACGTGGTGGTGAAGCTAGACTTGAACGTCATGCGGGAACAGAACTGAAAGAAGACTAGTCAACCAACACAGAGCTAGTGTAGTCAGTCACTATACCCTGGGTGAGATACTGAGGAGAAACACTTATGGACTAATATGTTTGATGTGCAATGAAGTTGATCTGTTTAATAACTATTAAATAACTGTAACAATGGAATACAGAAATAGATTCGTACCCGGTCATTACTGCAGCGTCATGTTTTAAATACGTATGTAACACAATTACACTGAACAGATAATACGGATTGAATGAGTGGTTTCATGTTCGTCATAAAAAAACAGATTGCGAAGTGCAGTTATATTAGCTCATGTGATTGTATGCGAATATATTCACAGAAGACATGAAATACTCTAAAATAAGACTGTCGGCGATAATGAACAGGTTTCAGCATTTTCCATTTAATGAAAACTCGGGTTCAATAATTATACTCATTGTAGTAAGACAAATTGGCAAGAAACAGGCAATAAAGAACAATGAAATTACCACAATCATCCCGGCCACACCCCGGTCTCTGGTTGAGATGAGGTCTAGATGGTTAGACATCATTGTTGTTTGCATCCATATCCGCTGTTTGCAATTCCAGAACTAAATTGGATGTAACGGCGACGAATGCTATAAATGCCATTAACTGAATAAAAACGTTGTTTATACCGCACATGATGGCTTCAATATTAGTCCTGTCGTCTGTAAAAACGAGCCCAAACATTATTTTGTACCTAGAAAGGGAAAATTTAAATTCAAGTATGTTGATGTAGTAAACTAAGGCAAGATTTCCGATGATGATGGTAAATATAGAGGTTATATTCAAGACTACTAACTGATGTGTAATTATAGACTTCACCTGCTCAAAGATGAAATAAGGCAATTTAAAACACGGAATACAGAACAATTTACTGATGAAAACACTAAAACAAAGCTACCTCCAGTGGTCGTCAGTCATATTTTCGCAATTATTACAGTGTACTTATTCACCGGTAAAGCAAAACATGAGATTCACCAAAAAAAAAATAAAAATAAAATAAAATGAACTTTATACACAAGAGTAAACATGGCAACATTAAAGACTTGTGGACTTCAACAGAGATTAAAACTAGTACCAAACTGAGAATATTTAAACGTTAAATCAGCACTGTTATATGGTTAGGAATCATGTGGGGGTGACAATTACACGTAAACTACTTACATTAACTGAATTGCGCCTGCGGTTAATAGAAGGATTAACATGATACGACGCAATCTCCAATGCCCAGTTTTGAAACATAACTAGGCAGATTTCAGATGATCAAGGGGCGAAGGAATGACCCTGCTAATGGAGGGGACATACAATGAAAAACATCTGACTATAGTAAAACTAGAAAGTCCTTTTACCGAAACCCAAAGGTCAAACCAACAAGAAAGAGATCTAGATACAGAGATGAATAATATGAAGAGGGGGAAATGGAGCGAGCAACCGAAAGTAGCACAACATGGGAGGCAACGGCGGGATTTGTTTGATGGCCTGTACTACAATAGGAGATAAAGGCCAGAAGAAAAAGAGGAACTGTTGTCTATGACATGCATTATGACTTTCCGAGTTCCACCAGGGCTATAGGATTGCTAAACATGATCTTCATGGGTTTGTTTTTAAAATGTATACTATTATCAACATCCGTAATTTCAGTCACTGTGGCCTTGAGATTATTTCTACACTTCTCTGTCTCTGTTGGTCCATTTAGTGGCACTCTTTGTAGTGTTCGTCTTTTTTTGGTTCTTTACCGTGTGTCACGGGAAACGGTTAGTTTAATGATTCCTTGATAACTTACATATAAAATTGCAATATATGAGAATGGAAAATTATGGACCATGAGTCAGAATAACAATCGAGTACTTCAGTCTGAGATGAGGATAAATTGAAGGTTATTGACCGACTGGTATAAAATAGGATACCGTGTGAGGAGTCATTGACCAGCGATGTTAACGGACAAAACGACGCGGAGACTTCGGGAACGGGAAAACGCAAGAAGACGGTGATCCAAGAGTTAAAACTCTTTGATGTGCGACGATTGGTGAACGGGGGAACCAGCGGAGAAACGAGACGGAGCGCAACTAACTAATACGTGACTTCACAGACGTTTGATGTGGGGACTTACGGCAAATTTGATTGTGGATCAAAAACAACGGAGAATTGGATACTCGGTATAAATTGGTGGAAAACTTGTTTTGGAGTTAGTGTGTGTTCCCAAACTGGGCAGAGATATCTACGCATCCTGTGTGTGGAAAGAAATTATAGTCCCTTATTGTTTAAAGGCGATGGGATATTAATGCATATGTGCTTATATATATATTTCAATTCATGGATGAACATAGAAGTGATAAGGTAATCTAACCTTAGCGTAATAGTCTAGCATAGGGAAATAGGCGTTTGTGCTTGGCTTTTAGCATTTCCTTCGTTTAGCTAATCGGTTAGACTTTAGTGCACGCATCTGTCTTATGTCAGAGTATCTTTCGGAAGCTTTTCATTACGGCTGGAAGAAAGGCACTCACATAAGAATAGTTTGAAGCAGACTCATATCACCTGATATATTCTATACTCACAAGGTTCTAATACACCTCCTGACATGCTCAGCAAAGATTACAGACATTAAAGTCACATTGTGCAGGGAAAGTTGTCACTAGAGCAACTTCAACCAGAGCCATTACACTAATCGTGGGACTGGACATAACGAATGACCAGTAACCGGTTTTTGTGAAAACCATTGAAAGAACTTGCATGTTAGACAAGCAGAACGAAGATAGGCTAAAATATATTTTAATTGGGGTACTCACCTAAAAGAAAGCAGTGAAGAACCCCAAGACACGTTTGTAAATGTATTCAAAAAAACTTATAGAGCAGTGCTAGACAGTGGTGATGTGTTTTCATGATGGATATAACTAAATACTAATCACAGAACACCTCGGGTCTAGGACATAAGACTTACCGTGATCACATTACTTACGGTGATCCAGTGGATGAACAGTTTCTTTCCAATAACGGATTTACCTCCAGACTCAAGCAGAACGGAGCATCCAGGGTGAGAGCTGTCCATTTCTATGTTTGATGTCCTGTGGTTTGGCCGTATGACGATGCGAGAGTGATACGGAGACTAAACATTCAGAGTCCTATCTTGCACCTACAATAGAAGACACTACCAACTACATATACACAGTCCATACATACACCAGACATAGTTTTAATTAATAAATATTTTATTAATTGTTGAAGGAAACTGTTGTCGGAGTATGTGATGAAGGAATAGAGAGAGAGAGAGAGAGAGAGAGAGAGAGAGAGAGAGAGAGAGAGAGAGAGAGAGAGAGAGAGAGAGAGAGAGATATGGAATAGAAGACAGAAGGGAGGAGTGTAGACAGAAGTCATGTCAATAGTTCCAATAGTAGAAGGATATTAAAGGTGTGCTTGTAGAGTCCACGTTCCTCCAGGGACGACAAGCGACATTAAATGGTGGAGCAGCGAGGCTACTTCCACTGCTTAGGGTACTTGCCTAGCGGGGTACTTGAAGAGGGGTAACTGCATAGGGGTATTTGCCAGCGTGGTACCGGCATATTGGTACATACTTATTGGGATATAAATATAAGTATACATTGATGACTTTTACTGGAAGGATGTCCATGGGATATATGGTACCATTACATTTATGGTAGAGACATTACATTAATGCTGGGGACTTTACAGTGAGAAAGATCCAGACAGAATGAAAGTGGATAGGTGTTAAGACATATTACCTATTTGTGCACACTTTGACACGTCTACATAAGTCTTTATCCTAAATCTCATCTTGTGGTTGAGAGAGTGGTTGTGATGTAATGTGTGGTGTCGTAGATAAATAATATTTAGATATACATAGGAGAAATTGATATAGGTTCTAATAGATTATCTGTTTATAGTGAGTACTTCTTACTGCCTTGAGGTGTCTTTACTCTATCTGCTGATTTATCTTCCTTAACTATGGCCACTCCTAAACTAACGACGGCGGAACTTAGGGCAAACGGGGAAGAAATTGGTTTATCTGGTTCGGCCCTAACCGACTACATCGAAGAGAGGGTGAGGGAATTTCGCCAAGCAGAAAGAGAAGATCGAAAGGCCCAGTTGGACGCGGAAGAGGCCAACAAGATAAGAGAACATGAAAACCGCATGCGAGAACTAGAACTCAAAACACAAACTAAGGGAGAAATAGACGCAGCAGAAGGAGGATTATCTTCACATGGTTCAACCAACATGAGTGGACATAGCTACCATGCAATGAAGTTTCCCTTAGCTGTTTATGATGAGTCTAAAGAAAAATTTGACCAATACGCGAATCGCTTTGAAGCAATGGCATTCGCTATGGGACTGGATAGAAGCAGATGGGCTCTTAAATTATCCCAGGGACTAAGAAGTTCGGGTTACGAGGTATACACACGCCTACCACCAGGACATGAAAATAATTACGAAGAATTAAAAGCCGCTTTGATGAAGCATTATGAGATCATAGCACAAACGTATCGGAAGATGATTAGATCGTCAAGAAGAGAGCCGGCAGAGCTATTCGCCGCCTACAGTTTAAGGCTGAAATCATATCTCCAAAAATGGATAGATTTGGCGGAGTTCCAGCGGGACTATGAGAGTCTGGAAGAGCTCATGGTGGTCGACCAGATGCGCCAGCAAATGTCAGAACCACTGAAGACATTTTTAGGAGAACAAGGGGGGGGGAACGGCTGGATGTTGTGAATAAGCTGGCAGAACGATTCGTAGAAGTCCATGGGGAAGCTAAAGAAACCAATATACCCACCACAAAAGGTCAGGAGAAACAAGACCGAAAGAAATCTAAAAACTGGGAAGGAGCAAAAAATGGAACCTTATATAAAGACGTCAATGGAGAGTTCAGAGAAGGTGAAAGAAGGAAACCAGAACACCTCGAATTCTCCAGCGAAACGACCGTGGTCTGAGAAGTGGTGTTCAATCTGCAAGTCGCCCTCTCATAACACAAAGGACTGCAGATCGAAACCGAAAAGCTATCACTTCGCGGCATGCCAAGTGATTCATAAGAAGGTGATCACAGACAAGGCTGAGGTCGGCGAAGAAGCTCTGACCAAAGAGAGCCCACGGAAAGTTTGGAAGGGAAAATGGTGCACACACTGCAGGTCGAAAACACATAATACTGTGGACTGCCGATGCAAGGAAAAGGTCGAGGAGGTGGAAGACACTCCGGACCAAGAGAGGCCACCTGTGGTTGAACTGATTGAAGTCAATGGCCAGCAGGTTGCTTGTCTCTACGATTCAGGTTTGGATGGGGAAGCTGTGATAGATGCCAGCCTGGTAAGCCCAGACCAACTTACAGGGGAGACCATAGAGATACAGCCGGCAATGAGGAGTGCTGTTACCATGACGCTGCCAATCGCCAAGGTGGAGATTAAGTCCAGGTACGTCACGGGCATTATTCCTGCGGCTGTATTAGCGGATTCCCTATTCCCAGTGATCATTGGCACAAAATACGTGTTCTTGGGGGTGCCCAAACAGCCAGCCCACAGGGGAGCAGTAGCCAGTGGATCTCAAGGGAAGGAAAAAGAGGCAGAGACACTATGTGACAACTCAGTGATAGGGGAATTGCATACTGCCCAGAGGAAGGATACTACGTTGCGTCCTTGCTACAGGAAGCTGCAAAGAAGTGCTGAGCCACCAGAACGGGGACAGTACTTTCTGAGGAATCGGCTGCTTTACAGGAGAGCCGGGAAAGGAGAAAACCTGCACGAGCAGTGGGTGGTTCCAGAGACCCACCGTCCTCACATTCTTCAGAGTGGACACATCATAGCCGAGAATCGACATATGGGTGTCAGAGAGACATTGCAGCAAATTTCCGGCCATTATTGCTGGCCAGGAATGACCGGTGATGTACGCCGGTGGGTGAAATCTTGTTCAGAGTGCCAGAAAGCACCACCCAACAAGTGGACTAAGAGTAAAATAGCTCTTAAGGTGGAAGACCAAGTGGAAGTATGGGGTCCAGACAGAGACTAATATACTCCAAGTAGGATGGAAAGGACCTTATCCTGTGGAAAAGGTTGTGTCCAAGAATACCTATGGAATCCGGATCGGGGAAGAACGGAAAAAGTCTCCCTAGGACATCTCATTAGGAAATATGAGGAGAGATCAGAGAGCAAATCTTCGCACCTTATGGTGATGGCAGCCATTAAGAAAAAGGTTACAGTTCCAGACGAAGACCAGAGATCAGCCAGTACTACATAGGAGGGCATATGGGAAAGTACGTGATAGGTCAGATTTACCCAACGAAGGGAGGAGGGAAATCACACGTCAGGAAAAGGACAAGAGTGAAACCTTCACTAGTAACCCAGTTCAGAAGGGGTGGGTAACGTCGGGAAAGGCGAGAAATACCCAGGACTCCAACCGAAGATTGGCTGACCATATCCAATATCGTCCAAGATGGTCCTGGAAGCAAAAGTCCAGGAGGTTTGGGAAAGACGACTCGGTCCAACGCGGACGAGGTGGAACATCCCCAGAGGCAAGGCCGGGGGAAACCAAGAGAATATGGAAACAGTGTTACAGTCAGGATGGGACAATCCGTCTGTATTGTGAGCCGTCGCTTACGCAAGTCGAAAGTAGGTCGACCGGACGTACAGGAGCGATGTGCCAACACTAGTGTCTGTCATGAGTAGTATAGAAGGGTGTCAGTGAGATCGCCTATTGGATGAGGAGGTGAGCCATGTGAGGATCCAGTCATATCATCAACACGTGATGTTCATAGCTACTTCGCAGAAGCTCAACGCACGGTGGATGTGATGGTCGTTGTTGCTGCAGCAGTACAACTTCACAGTGGAATACATCCCTGGTAAGGAGAATGTAGGAGCGGATTTCTTATCTAGACATCCAACTCCAGAGGAAGAAGAATAGGTTGGTGGATCATAGGAATCAAAACTACAGTGAGGAAGAGTCGACGCGGTCTACTCTCTTAAGAGGGGGCCTATGTCACGGGAAACTGTTAGTTTAATGATTCCTTGATAACTTACATATAAATTGCAATATATGAGAATGGAAAATTATGGACCATGAGTCAGAATAACAATCGAGTACTTCAGTCTGAGATGAGGATAAATTGAAGGTTATTGACCGACTGGTATAAAATAGGATACCGTGTGAGGAGTCATTGACCAGCGATGTTAACGGACAAAACGACGCGGAGACTTCGGGAACGGGAAAACGCAAGAAGACGGTGATCCAAGAGTTAAAACTCTTTGATGTGCGACGATTGGTGAACGGGGGGAACCAGCGGAGAAACGAGACGGAGTGCCACTAACTAATACGTGACTTCACAGACGTTTGATGTGGAGACTTACGGCAAATTTGATTGTGGATCAAAAACAACGGAGAATTGGACACTCGGTATAAATTGGTGGAAAACTTGTATTGGAGTTAGTGTGTGTTCCCAAACTGGGCAGAGATATCTACGCATCCTGTGTGTGGAAAGAAATTATAGTCCCTTATTGTTTAAAGGCGATGGGATATTAGTGCATATGTGCTTATATATATATTTCAATTCATGGATGAACATAGAAGTGATAAGGTAATCTAACCTTAGCGTAATAGTCTAGCATAGGGAAATAGGCGTTTGTGCTTGGCTTTTAGCATTTCCTTCGTTTAGCTAATCGGTTAGACTTTAGTGCACGCATCTGTCTTATGTCAGAGTATCTTTCGGAAGCTTCTCAGGACGGCTGGAGAAAGACACTCACATAAGAAATAATTTGAAGCAGACTCATATCACCTGATTATATATATATATCCCACAGGTTCTATATATACTCCTGACATGCTCAGAAAAGATTAAAGATATTAACGTCACTGGTGCAGTGAAAGTATTTCAATAGAGCAACTTCAACATAGCCATTCACTAATCGTGGGCTGACATAACGAATTACAAATAACTAGGTTTTTGTGAAAACCATTGAAAGGACTTTCATTATAATAAAACAGAGAGATCCAAAACTGTATGCATTTGCACTGCGAAAAAATATACAACTTTCCGAATGAGAGACAGTGTGTAGAACATTTACCATAGCAATAGACATTGATAGACAGTGGTGATGTGTTTTTCCGTGATGGATGGTACAACTTCCAAAACCAGGACATATGCTTTTTTTTCAGTGACTTACCTTAATCGCATTATTTTCTGGTGGTTAGACTGTGAACATTTTCCCAATATCGGATTACGTCCAGACTCAAGCAGAACGGAACATCCAGGGTGAGAGCTGTCCATTTCTATGTTTGATGTCCTGTGGTTTGGCCGTATGACGAATGCGAGATGAGATACGGAGACTAAACATTCAAAGTCCTATCTTGCACCCACAATAGAAGACACTACCAAATACATATACACAGTCCATACATACACCAGACATAGTTTTAATTAATAAATATTTTATTAATTGTTGAAGGAAACTGTTGTCGGAGTATGTGATGAAGGAATAAGAGAGAGAGAGAGAGAGAGAGAGAGAGAGAGAGAGAGAGAGAGAGAGAGAGAGAGAGAGAGAGAGAGAGAGAAGAGAGAGATATATGGAATAGAAGACAGAAGGGAGGAGTGTAGACAGAAGTCTGTCAATAATCCCAAAGTATAATAATCTTAAAGGTGTGCTTGTTGATTCCACGTTCCTCCCGGACGACAAGCGACACCGTGCATGGTATTCACAACGCAATTGTGCCGAGTTTAAATGCACTTATTCTTGCTGTTCATTATGTTACCTATTAGGAGAACACAGCGAAATACATTTTCACATGCGAATGTTGAGGAGAAAATATAGAGATAAGGTTAGAAATATGTAATGGCATATTGATAAAACATTAAGAAAGTAACAGTAACATGTGCTGCCCTATTGACAAACCATTTAGAAAGATGGCTGGTAGTCTGTTCCGGCATATAAAAGACTCACTACGAAAGACAGATATGACTAATATGGAGACAGAAATATATGTTAATGAGAAAAAATGTAAGATATGGAAACTTTCGAATATCTTCGGTCATTAATTATCAACAATGGTGACACAATGAAATAAATTAACAAACGAAAATTTATTGCTCTTCAGAAACTAAAACAACTGAATATATTGTAGAGGGGGAGGGATTAGATTGTTAAGAGCATGCATCTTTCCCATTGTAAGTATATGCCTGTGAGACTTGGACATTTACTAAACAAGCTGAACAGCACATAAATGCCTTTGAATATACATATCATAGACGGGTTCTAAGAATATCTAAGAATATATACAGTAGAGAAAAAATGAATCAATACGACAAGAAATGAATATTGAAGAAGGTTGGCTACTAATGACAAGAAAGCAAAGAAAATTGAAATATTTTTGTCACTTGAAACCTTATAAAAGTTTGGGAGAGAATAATCATGCAGGGGTATATGCCTGGGAAGGGAGGACGAGGAAGACCAAAGATAAGATGGGTGCAAGAGATGTCAGATGATCTCCAGATGGGTGTATCGGACCCGGGCCATTTTGCTTATGATGGAGAAGTTGTCAGGACGGTTGTCATGGGAGCGAAGTTCTGCAACGGACATGCTACTGAATGAATGAATGAATGAATTAAGAATGATGACTTCTATTGAAATCTGGTATATTGACAACAGCGGGTCGTTCGCAAAATTCATAGCGAACTGCGCTGATAATTTTAGAACAGTTGGAGAGGAGAGTACGACGATTGCTCTACACTCTACACAATGTGATGGCACTGTTACGTCACAGATCAGTGACAGGACACTGATTAGGGACAATGTTTATAAATAAATATTTTCGGCACATTAAAAGTGATAGCTGGTATTGAGTTTTTTCACATAGATAGCGCACGATTAAGATAAAGGCAGTGGTAATAGTATAGCAGCTATTGTTGTGGCAATGTGAAGGTGACCTACAGTAAGGTGAAGCGACCAGCTGCCTTTCCTTCTCAGAAAGTTCTGGAAATAACATTGTCTCAATTTTACGACACTATCACTTTTTTTTTTTTTTTAAAGTGTCATATCCTTTACAGGACGTTGCAGTCAACACCAGCATTTTACTGCCGTTGTTGATGTCATGGCAAGGTTTACGTTCAGTAGTTTGCGATTGCTTTCTGAACGACCGGCTCTTATACCAACATGTTAAAGCCAGCGAGATACGGTCTGCTGCCAAATCGGTCACTGCCGTGTTTCGAACGCAAGTAAGCGGCATTACGAATCGGGTCCGCAACGCCATCGCTACGGAGACCGGCACACTATCACTACCCCAGACTACAACATTGTCATCACTAAGTTATTTGTAGGGGAGACTGGGGAGAAATGGACTATAGGGGAGAAATGGACCACCCCCTCTCTGGCCCCTGGCTGTGATGCAATGAAAGTGAAACCATAATAAGTTTGTTTTCCACATCAAACATAGTCCGAATTTTTCATTTGCCATCGACTTCCCGCACAGGTCGTTCCCACGCAAAGTTTGAAATATTTTCTGCACTAAAGTTTCTTTTTCCAGTTCCAGACACCATCGTAAAGCAGACGCATAGTCACGAATCAGGACAAGGTAATTACGTTAATATCTTTATTTACTTGTTATTTAAGAGTTCATATAAAACATATAGCATATAATATTAGATTTAAGAGACTTTATGGCTGAATAGTTTAATACATTGATGGGGGGGGGGGGGGGAAATGGAACCGGTTCATTTCTCCCCATGGTTAATTTCTCCCCATAGAAGAAATTGACAAGACAGTCTGTTGTTATTAAAAGTGTTGAAGATTGCATTCGAATATCAGCATTATTGATTCATTTTTAATACTGGGGTCTAAATCTAGACCAATAAAACTGTTAACAAATTTGATTTCAGTGATTTATTAAAGATGCACGCCATTCGTGCTATGATCAGTATTTCTTTGCAAATGATAGGCCTACCATTCTAAATGTTATATAATTCTGTCACTCTTTTGTTTCAGATGCCAAGATTGTACATCAGAAACACCAACAAGGGTCTCGTTACGGAGGAACATATGAGAGAAGCTGTTAATGCTGTGAAAAATGGAATGAAAGTGAGGAAAGCTGCAAGGGAGTACGGCATTGCTCGCTCTACCCTCAATAACAATCTTACAAAAGACAGAGAAGGAAATGGTCTGCCTACTAGACTCGTACCAAATTATAGGCATAGCCTTGTTTTCACAGCTAAGCAAGAAGCTGATTTTGCTAGTTACTTGAAAGATTGTGCAAGAATGTTCCATGGACTCACAACTAAAAACGTTCGTATTTTGGCGTACGAGATGGCGAAAGTCAATAACATTGCACATCCTTTAACCTGGGATGAGCAAATGATGGCAGGGAATGACTGGCTTTGTGGATTTTTGCGACGGAATCCCGAGCTGACCATAAGGCAACCTGAGGCAACATCTCTGGCTAGAGCTACAGCTTTCAACAAACATAATATTTGCACCTTCTTCAACATTGTGAAGGAAACCATTACAAAACTAAATGTGAGTGGAGCTCAAATCTACAATTTGGATGAGTCAGGTCTGACCACTGTACATAAAGTGCCAAAAGTAATTGCCCCACGTGGAGTGAAGCAAATAGGCCAGGTGACATCCAGAGAAAGAGGAGAACTGGTCACAATCTGTTGCATTGTGTCAGCTGCGGGTCACATTATCCCTCCAGTTTTTGTGTTTCCCAGAAAATTTTTAAGAATTTTATGCTTGCTGGAGCACCTGAAGGGTCCCTTGGCTTTGTGAATGAATCAGGTTGGATTACCCGTGATAATTTCGTCAAAGTTATAAATCACTTCATTAAGCATTCAAGACCTTCCAAAGACTTCCCTTTGATTTTGATCTTGGACAATCACGATTCCCACATTTCATTTGAATCACTTGAACTGTGCAAGAAAAACAACATTCATGTGATCACGTTGCCACCACACACCTCATCTAAAACTCAGCCCTTGGACCGTTCAGTTTTTGGACCCATGAAGTCGGTCTACAACAATGCGTGTGATTCATGGATGATGAAAAATGTTGGGACACTACTGACAATCTATCAAGTTGCAAATCTAGGAGGCCACGCTTTTCTTAAAGCAGCAACTCCCATTAACATTCAATCAGGCTTTGCAGTGTCAGGTATTTGGCCCTTTAACGAAGATGTTTTTACAGAAGATGATTTTATGCCTTCAGAAATAACGAACAGGCCCATCAGCAAGGACAGTGAAAATGCCACTTTAGAAAGCAATGAACAGACAGGATCAGCATCTCCACATTGTGGTACCAGCACAGATCAAACTGCACAAGAATTTCATGAAAATCAGAAAGAGTGTAATGTTGAGAACCTTGTAGATGACTTGCAGGAAATATCAGGGAGTCTTCAACATAAAGCTACTTCTTCCATTACTTCGCCTCATGTTTTCAGAGGACTACCAAAAGCTGTTCCGCGAAAAGATTCAAATAATATAAGGAAAAGAGGAAAAACTATGCTGGCTACATCTACGCCAGAAATGGATCGAATTAGGGAAAGAGCGGTGATGAAAGAAAAGGCAGCAAAAGTTCCACCCAAAAAGGCAAAGAGACAGCTGCTGAAAGAACTTGATGTTGATTCAGATCCAGAAACTGACATTTCGTTTTGTGATGACACAGATTCTGATGTTTCATTTGGTGAAAATGAGGAGTGTACGGTTAGCTTGACTGGTGTGCGTGATTGTTTTTGAAGGCCAGTGTGTGCTATGTGAATATGGAACAAAGAAGACTTGTGTTTACTATGTAGGAATTGTAAGGGGAGACATTGATGATGATGGTGATGTTGAGGTAGAGTTCTTGCGCAAGAGTGAGAAGGTTGCTGGTAAATTTGTTAAGCCTAAGGTAGAAGATGTCGCCAGTGTCTCAGTTACATGTATTAAAGCACAGCTTACTAGATCTACAATCACTGGAACCACTTCTAGGACCAAAGATGGCTATGTCTTCAAAGAAAGTCTTGCAGGCATAAATGTTCGATAAAACTTTATATTAGATTAATATATCATATTAAACTTTTTTA
This sequence comes from Cepaea nemoralis, assembly GCA_014155875.1. Lineage (NCBI taxonomy): Eukaryota > Metazoa > Mollusca > Gastropoda > Stylommatophora > Helicidae > Cepaea > Cepaea nemoralis. Next base: position 9,725 of record JACEFZ010027609.1, on the reverse strand, counting down.
CTGTCGCTTAAAATAATAAAAAAAATCTGCAAATATCCTTTTAATGATTATTTATATCTTATAGCAATATGGATGAGTTGTTGCTGCTTCTTTTTAAAAAAGGTCCATTTCTCCCCACTATGGTCCATTGCTCCCCGCGTGCTGGTCCATTTCACCCCAATGGTGGTCAATTTCTCCCCATGTTTATATACATTTTTGAAATGCATTTTGTAAAGAAACATATAGAAATAGATTGCTAAATGTTTTCCCCTTTTAAAATAAATGAATGTACAACATTTTAGTCATGGTTTTGTTATGTTTCGATAAAATCTGTTCCGGTGATGAGCAAAAATTGAAAACTACAAAATTGCTGGTCCATTTCTCCTCAGTCTCCCCTATTGAAAGCTTTCATTGCATATTCTGCTAGCCCAGTGGTTCTCAACCGGTGGGAAATCCCCCCCCCCCCTCTAGGAGGGGGGATTTTAGGGTTTCGGGGGGGGGGGGAAATTAAAATTATTTCAAGATCGCGTTAATACAAGAACAGATTACTTGATACTGTTTTTACCTTAATACTGTACGGTTCTGTACGTCTCACCCTTCTAAAATTTAATTTATAAAGTAAGTAGACCCACAAATCATGTTTTATGTGGACGTCTAGACTTGTTTTAGTATGTGCTATTAAATTTAGCTTCCATTATTACGTACACTGTGTAGAGGCGGGGGCGGGATTTTTAGGTAGGAAATACGAAATGGGGAGGGGGAGGGAATGACGTTGCGAAAATATGGTGAAGGGGGGTTCGGGCCAAATTTTTAGGTAGGAAATACGAAAGGGGGGGGGGGGGGGGATGACGTTCTGAAAATATGGTGAAGAGAGGCACGGGCCAAGAAAAGGTTGAGAACCAATGTGCTAGGCGATATCCTGACTAAATCTTTGTATCTGATAAGTCGATTTAAATCCTTAATTTTTGCTTTTTTATTTCATCCAATACACTAGCCTCTGTCTCATCTCAATGGTCTAGATTTTACGCTCCAACATTTTGGTCAAAGAACAGTGTGGAATGCATGTTAAGTTTGATTATCCTAATTTCAGTGTGTGTTGTATTTTGTTAGAGAGAAGTATATGTTTCATGGTGTTGCCTGTGCCCTATGCCGTTTGAGTTATGTTGTTGTTGTTACCACTTTCTGATATTGTTTTGCCAAGGTAGATGTAGTTTGATACCTGTTTCATTCTTTATTTATTTGGTTGTCAACTGTTTGACGTTCTTTTCTTTTAGTGAAACTAATTTCTTTGTTACCTATAATATTGTATGAATGTTGTAAATCCTAAGAAATAAAAAGACAATCTTTAAAAAAAAATGTGTAATGACAATGGATATTTGGTTTGTGAGGAAAATGCAATGAATCGCATGGGTGACAGGAAACGAAGGTGAATGCCTTAATAGAAGCATGCAATTAGTAAATTAGTTTGATAAATTAGATTTCGTTAAGATTATTCGGGCACGTTATGAGGAGAAATAAAACTGAAAACTTAGACACAGCTGGAAAACATGATAGGAAAAGAGCAAGATGAAAGCAAATAGATAAATAACTGGGTGACTCAGTCACATGGCATTATCTAGGCAAGAACACTGCCATGGTCCTGTTTATACAGGCCTGGAACATGGCATGAGTTTGTAACAATCACGGTCTGCATGAAGAGACCGTGCGAAGTGACCTACCACGGCATTGGTCACAAAAACGTGAAAAGCAGTTAAGACGTTTTGCGCGAGGGCAAAACGTCACTTTAAGTCTGTTGGACTCGAGCTACGGTCAGCGTTGGACCTAGTTCTGAGTTATAGAGCATTGCTAACATTATGCCGCTCTTTTAAAATAATTTATTGTTAGGCACTGTTTTGTATATTTGTGAATTTTGTGTAGAGCAAATGATTGTAATATTGAGAGTGTCCAGTGTATAGCCGTAGTAAAGTAGAATGTGAAAACTCTACCAGTGTCATGTTATACCAGCTACGTTGAGTTCAGTCTAAGTAGTTAACGAGTATAGACTGTCCAGGAGGGAAAGGCTCAACTGCCGGCAGAAGTTGAAGGAGAGATGTCGACAAGATCAAGATTAAGCATCTCTACAGATATAAACGAAGCGCCACTGAAATAGTATCAGTGGTGGCGCGTCAAGATTGACATTACCGTCCAGGGTGTGTGGAGTTATTCTATCCCACAGAAACCCAGCAAAGAAATATTACAAAGTTCGCCACTGACTCACCACAGTAAAATAATGCAGAGGTCGCTGTGTACACCAAGCAGCAGTCTCTTGGCAAACGCCTACATGTTCCACGACTTCGGAGATCGCGTTAGACGATAAACCAAAATCTCTGACGCTTATGGCATGGCACATGATGACGATGAGCCTTTGTTGGGTTAATGTCTAGACTATTGTTAGCTTTTAATAATTACTATCTTCAGCAGATTCTACAAATGGTGTGCTGCAATTAAGTCTCATATTTAACCTTGGTATATCTTCACTGGGGTTGAAAAGCTTTATGTACATAGGGTAAAGTAGTCTCGGGGTAGAACATGCCTCTGTATGACCCTTCTGCTTATCATTGATCGCTGACGACTAAAATTAAGTAACTGTTATTTGAAAATGGTCCTAATATATACTTGTAATAAGCTGAATGGACTTGTCAACAAGATGTATACATTTCAGGCTTTTTATGAACTGCTCATTTTTCATTCTGTCAAACGCGTTAATATAGTCAATGAAGCGCACTCACACACAAACACGCATGCACACATACTCACGCATGCACACACACACACACATACACAGACACACATGTACGAGTATATTGAATTTGAATAATCTCAGATAGAGTGCGATTGGTGAAACTCCATGGCAAACCCCCGGATATTAATCAAAGACATATGCATTAATAACAGATAGCATTGTCGAACATGTAGATGTAGTTTACAGTTGAGTTGAGTTGAGCACTCAGGACAATCCCATACGCGCTCCGTCCTCTCGTTCAACAGCCAGCGAAGAGTCACACTACTAATCGTTACCGCCGCCATCTAAATAACATTTCTCCTGCTCTTCCGTCTCAGTTTTGAGATTCTTCCCCTGATGATCCCCCGAAATCTCATTATTTCCACATACGGGTTTTTAGTCTGTTCCTCCATCGTCTCCACCTGGTCCCACAGGCACACGACAATCTTTCCCTTGTCCATATGTAATCTACCACCGAGAGGTGCATTCCCTGCCAGTCTATAATTCTGTTCATTTCCCCATTATCACGCATAGTCCTTTTTTCATTTTGGCCTTAAGAACAACTGAGGCCTAAGAGATGCTTATGTCTAATTTTCAGCAGCGGGTTTGAACTCATCCCTCTGAGCCACTACCAAGCAGATGGCCGAGCGTGGCCACTGTTTTTTCAAGACCGCATTTGAGAGGGCAGACAGGCCCTGTGAAGATCCAAGAGGATCTTGATTGTGGATTGACGATACCTGCTGTGGGGTGAGTTTTGAATGAACCTTCATAGTTTAAATAGGAACACAGGAATAGAATAGCTATGTCTGTGCCCGAGAACAATAATGGAGGGGTATATGCCTGGGAAGAGAGGAAGAGGAAGGTCAAAGAGAAGATAGGTGCAGAATGTGGCTGGTGATCTCCAGATGGGTGTATCTGAAGCGGGACATCTTGCTTATGATCGAGATGTTTTCCGGAAGGTTGTTATGGGAACGAGGTTCTGCAAAGGACATGCTACTGAATGAATGACCTTTGTTCCATCTTGTTGTCTGATAATTGCTGGTGTTGTGTATCCGACTACAGTTACAGTGCTGTGATGGAAGATCACTGGTACTGTATTGGATGACTACCCATGCTGTGTTGGATGATCACTGGTACTGTGAAGGATGGTCATGTGTATGTTTATTCATTGGGATGCCTATTTTGTTATAGCATCTAATCATGAATTTTATTTATTTGTGCATTGGCATTATTAATCAGATGTTGTTGTATCTTTTTTAATTACATTATTCTGATTCCCTGTACACGGACCTAAATTTCTTCTGATATTTCTAAATCTTTTCTTTTCTTGTTAGCCGTAGAAATAGAATGAAATTCTCTGTGTCTTCTTATTCCTCATGGGAGTCAGGTCTTAGTCAGATATGACTGAGCTACCGTATGACAGTAGACGGTACTACCTGCTTTCTGTCAGCGCCGAATGTTGGGCGGCGCTTACCAAACCCGACACCCCACATTGTGCCAACGGCTTCGGGCGGAAGAGTGCAATTGGGAGGGTACTAGCCTTATCCTGGTGCGAGGAAATGCAACCCAAAGACAAAATAAGTCATGGCAGGGCAGACCAGGCCCTAAGCCTTGGTTGGCAGCTGGTCTAGGATCGAAGCTCCGACAGGCGGACAGTTAGAGCATTGCTTTGCTGATCCGGCAGCTTCTGCAGCTTGTCTTGTTCCAGATGTATAGGTGTTAACTTTCCTCTGGAGTGTACTAGGCAGGCCGAGAGAGGGATCATGCTGCATGGGCAACACATGGTTTCTTTATTTTAGCCCAGGCTTTGTGCTATGGAGAGGCAATAACTCCATCCCTGGTCTTAACCGGTCTCGGAATCAAAGCGAGAGGCAACTGTTACGGGTTATAAGTCCTTGTCAGTTGGCGTAGACATGGGGCGCCACGCGTTGCCTCTGACGGTGGGAGACACCTACAGGTGTCACTGATCAGCTACCGCCCGCCTCAAGCTGGGCAGCCCCCGGCCAATTGGGTGCTGATCCGCCACAGCCTGCCTGCTTCAATGGGTGCTTGGGGCTAGGACAAAATCTGAATCGCAGGCTGTAAAACCAATGCACCAGGTACTAATAAAAAGAATAATAGAAACCTCAAGCTACGGCTTGCAACCTGGAACGTGAGAACCATGTGTCCAGGATTTTCCACTGACTTGACAAATATTGACGATGTGAGAAAAACGGCTGTGATTGATGCTGAACTCAATCGTCTTAACATTGATATTGCTGGCCTGCAGGAGACTCGCCTCGCTGAGGAAGGGTCACTCAGGGAAAACAATTACACCTTTTTTTGGAAGGGAAGAGGGCAGGCAGAAAAAAGGCAACACGGTGTGGGCTTTGCAGTGAAGAATTCGCTACTGGGAATGATTGATATCCCAGCTGGAGGTAATGAAAGATTATTATCACTGCGCTTGGCAACCTCTTGTGGATTTGCCACCATTCTCACTGCATATGCACCGACACTCACTTCCTCTGATGATGTGAAAGATACGTTCTATGAGCAGCTAGACTCGGCGATCAAGGCAGTTCCAAAATCCGACTACATTTATATGCTCGGTGATTTCAATGCTCGTGTGGGCAAGGACTCGAGTTCATGGCCAGTGTGCCTTGGAAAATACAACATCGGTCGCATGAATGATAATGGGCAAAGGCTGCTGGAGCATTGCACTAGAAATGACCTATGTATTACAAACTCCTTTTTTAAAACAAAAGAGATGCATAAGGTCACATGGAAACATCCAAGATCCGGCCATTGGCATCAGCTGGACTTCATTATCACACGGAGACAACATCTGAACCATACATCATTAACTCGAAGTTACCACAGTGCTGACTGTGATACAGATCATTCTTTGGTTGTTGCAAGGGTTAGACTGAGACCAAAGAGAATCTACACAGCTAAACACAAGTCTAGCCCCAGGATTAATATTATTAACACTCACGATCCTGGAAAGTGCTTTGAATTTCAACAGCAACTTGAGGACGCTTTCAATGATACATCAGAAAATTGTATAGTAAATGATAAATGGAGTAAACTTAAGGAAACTATTTATAAAACAGCGGTAGGGGTTTACGGCACTGTGGATCATAAGAGGCAGGACTGGTTTGCGGCAAACAGCCAGATACTGCAGCCCTTGATTGATAAAAAGAAGATAGCTCTCTTAAGAAACAAGGAGAGACCAACGCGTAACACTCTGAGTGAGCTGAAGCAAGCGAGGAAGGATGTACAAAAGGCTGCCAGGCAGTGTGCGAATGACTATTGGATCAAGTTATGTGAGTCCATTCAAATCGCAAGTGATAAGGGAAACATCAGAAGCATGTATGAAGGGATAAAGAAAGCCTGTGGTCCAATGATCAAAAGAAGTGCACCGCTGAAAACCTTGACTGGAGAAATCATCACTGATAAGAAACAGCAGATGGATAGATGGGTCGAGCACTATTTAGAGCTTTACTCAAGTGAGACCAAGCTAGGCGGATGATGCCCTCAACGCCATAGAGGCCCTGCCAACTCTTGACCACCTGGACACACTTCCCACTATAACAGAAGTTAAGTGTGCTATAAATGAGCTTGCATCTGGCAAGGCTCCAGGTAAGGATGGGATTCAAATAGAGGTGATCAGGAGTGGGCAAGACACCCTCGCTCTACAGATCCACCAGCTAATAGAGCTATGCTGGCGAGAAGGACAAGTCCCACAGGATTTCAAAGATTCAAACATCATAACGCTGTACAAGAACAAGGGAGATCGGAGCGACTGCAACAACTTATAGGGGTATCTCACTTCTGTGTATTGTTGGGAAAGTATTTGCCAGAATTGTCCTGCGCAGACTTCAAGTCCTGGGAGATCAAGTTTACCCCGAATCACAGTGCGGCTTCCGTCAGAACCGGTTAACCATTGATATGATATTCTCATTGCGACAGATGCAAGAAAAATGCCGGGAACAAAATCAGCCACTGTTTATTGCCTTCATCGACCTCACAAAGGCATTCGATTTGGTCAGTCGTGAGGGTCTGTTCAAAGCACTAAAGAAGATTGGCTGTCCACCAACTCTTCTGTCCATTGTGGAATCGTTCCACACAGGCATGAAGGGTATAATCAAGTTTGATGGCTCAACTTCAGAAGAGTTTGAAATCAAGAGTGGAGTTAAGCAAGGTTGTGTACTAGCCCCACCCTCTTTGGGACATACTTTTCACTTCTACTGAAATATGCCTTTCGTGATCAGGATGACGGTATATACATTCACTCACGCTCAGATGGTGGCCTCTATAATGCTCAGAGATTGAAGGCCAAGACCAAAATTAGCAGGGTACTAATCAGAGAGTTGCTTTTTGCGGATGATGCTGCGATTACGACCCACTCTGAGGAAGAATTACAACATCTACTATCTGCATTCTCCAATGCTTGTTCTGAATTTGGTTTAACAATTAACAAAAAGAAGACACAGATTATGTCACAAGGTGCACATGGTGTACCATCAATTCTTTATTGACGACGCCGAACTGGAGATAGTAGACCATTTTACATATCTTGGATCAGAGGTAAATAGCAAATTATCCCTCGATCAGGAAATCAACATCAGGATTGGCAAGGCAGCAACAACAATGAACATGTTAACAAAAAGAGTCTGGGAGAACAGGAAGCTTACTGCCAAAACAAAAGTCCTCGTCTACTAAGCCTGTGTCCTTAGTACTCTTCTTTATGGCAGTGAAACCTGGACAACTTACTCACGCCAAGAGAAACGTTTAAACAGCTTTCATATGCGGTGTCTGCGAAGAATACTTGGTATTAAGTGGCAAGACAAAATCACAAATACTGAAGTATTGGAAAGATCAGGTTGTGTGACAGTGTATTCCATGCTCAGTGTCACACGTTTTCTTGATGATAATCTCACGAAGTTCTTACGATGATATGCTCATGATATTATTGTGTGATGGTCGTTGTCTAGGTAACGATACTCATGGTGTGTCAATGGAGATATCTGTCTTGCAATGTAACTCACCCCCGCAGTGCATATTCACCAGGCATTAAACAAGATTCCGTTGGCGCACATAATCCTTTATTACAGAAATAAGACGGACAAACGGAACAGGTTTATACATCCAGAAACATAACGTAATCCATAGAATATAAATATCCTCACAATTTAACCTGCACACATCAATGCCTTCTCACGGCCGGCTTCTAATCTCAATCCACAAGACAGGTAATCCAGCTACTATCCACGGCTGGATCTCCCACAATACAACCCACACATTGGGTTGGAGCCACTGCTCAACTATAGAACCCACTCTGGGTTTAGGCCTACACTCAATACAGAACCCACTCTGGGTTCAGGCCTGTCTTCACAACTAGAACCACAACACAACACGGAGCTCTCTCTTAAACGACCTGACCCGCAGTCGGTCTCCTCTCACTGACTTTTCAGTCTCCTCACTTCACATAACACACAACTGTCTTTCGACCCATCCCCCCTGGGGCCTTCCACTCATATCCGCCCCATTATTTCTGAGGGTTGATTGTTTTCCTCGTAGCCAGGTCACTCACTTTACTGTCTATGACCACAGGCATGTGACACTACCCCACCCTCAAAAGAAAACATCGTTTTCAAATGTTGGGAGACTAAAACTTATTAAATATGTGACCCAGACACATTGCCTGGGTAGCCCTATGTATGGCTGCCCCTTACTCTCGCTACCACACTACATAATACATCAAATGCTCATAGTACCTTCCCATATTCCCCACACATAAATACAAACAACTTTCTATCTTGTGTACCAATGCATGAACTAATACATCACATAATAATAATACATCATAGAAAAGCATTATACTTATGTACCCACAGGTCTCTTACTACTTCACGACCACACAATACTATTTGTGTACCGACCCTATATCAGGTGGTTCTGTTCTTGCATTAACCCACCTCTGATTCCTGTCGATGCTGTGTCTACCTTTCATGTACCCATGACTCATGGTACCTCTACAATTACAACATCTGTTTGCTATCCCTAGCCCTGGGTCAGTAATATCGCGAAAACTCTTTTGACCTGACTCAACTTTCCTATCTGTATATTGCACCGTTACACTTGCGTCTCTGTTTAGCCTGAACTCTTTATTCAATCTTGGCCCATATACCTGGCACCTTGCTTTCTGCTGCATACGCCTTATGCCTATGTGCCCTGCACATGCACTATCCTGAGCTGTTCTAGTATATCGGTCTCTATGTGCTAAAGGTACTGCTCCTTGCCCACGTGCAGTTCCACTATCTGAAAACCTGCGAGTGAGAACATTGTTCTTCCTCTCGAAGCACCATCTACCTTTCTTTGACTGCCTATGTTCTACTCTCCTACACCCTTGGGAACATTTGTTCAGAGTAGTATCTTGTCTCTGGGAGCCACTAGCACTATATTTGGGATCCATTCTCATCTGCTCAGCTGTACTATCCTTGTCCTGAGTTCCTGTGTCTACTTCAAGTGCCTCTTCTACCTGAGCTATACTCTCTAATTTCGGTTCTCTTGAGGTAACTACCTCATTACTGCTTAAACTATATTTTTGGTCCCAATAAACTACTTCCTCTTCTGTACAATCTTTAACTCCTATAACATTTCCTATGATCAAATCAGCCACTGGTGAGTCCAAAACACACGCTGTCACTCTTCCAGTGATATATGGTGTTTTTACTGTTATTATGGCTACTGGGTAGAACTCTACTGTGCCGTTGAATGTTATGCATCTAATCTTTTTCCCTGTATAATCCGAGGGATCTATTAAACTTCGCCGCACTCCGATCCGCAGAGGATACTCCGGAATCCCTAACTGGTAACCGCGACCTCATACATTGACAAATCCTGATGCAGCTCAACACTTCCCAGTACTGCGCTGGTGTACGGTCTATTGACTGCGTCGAAAAATCGTGACAGTCAACGTCGAAAAATCGTGACAGTCAAC